>JAATLQ010035215.1:0-27509 GCA_013421005.1 Heliconius erato x Heliconius himera
AAAAGAACATAAAATTACAAAAATATATACGTGTAATAAATAATTAGCTTTATGTATATTTTATAAATATCAAATATCAACAATGGTCGTATTTTTTTATTTTAAACAATCAAAAATTCTTTGACGATAATGTCGTAAAAAAATCATATTAGAAGTCATTATAGTTGTCAATCAATTGTGCATATTAAATCAATAATCATGTATTTTAAACGGGCGAAGCCGTGGGCGAGCTGCTAGTAGGCAAATAAAATAGTAAAAACTTAAATACTTATTTAGAAAACGTATAAAAATTTAAACGTGGCGGAACTCGAAATAAGCTCAATGGAAACTGGTGTATTCAAAATTCAATTTGTCAACTTTATTGGCCACATAATCAAAACCTTTAGGCTAGTCCTAGTCACTGATCGAAGTGACTAGTGAACTGGTGAAGGCCAACGACCGGCCAAACCTTCGACTGTGCCGTAACTTAGAACTTGTCAGGCGTCAGTTTTTTAAAAATTTTAAATCTAGAAATTATAATCTTTAAAATATCTCGTAAATTTTATTAAATAACCATAAATTAATATAGACATAACAATAATTCAAATACTCATTTACCTTTACATACTTACTTTATATCGTGCTGATTTTTGATATTTTTTTCTTTTAAGATATAGATTAATGTGCTCACATTATGTTTAATTAATGATTCAATAATTAAAAATTACAATATAAATTTATTAAAAGCAATAAAACAAAACAAGTGGAAGTAAATTATGTATTGAGAAGTCTTCATATTAGAATATTAACGAATTGTGGGCTATTCCACTATTTAACACGCAATGCCTCAAAAATCGTCTGAAAGTAGGAAATGGAGTGTGTTAACACTATATTCCATTTAGCTATCTTCTAACAAGTCTATACATTTCGACTATCCCTTTTTAAGCTCAGAATTTCCTTAGAAAAAAAAAATGGTCTTGACTCTCAAAAAAAATCCAAACAGCGGCTATCACGTCGCTATCATTGTCAAATGTCTAGTCCCGGAGGTCTCCTTGGTGCTGAGGAAAGAATTCCACCAGTTTCACTTTCACTTTCTAAACCAGCGTATTGTCTTGGTAAACAGCACTCCTGCCTCCCGTAATGTTTTTATTACATTCCTGAAGTTAATCTTCGATCAGCCAATATAATTTCTTCGACTTTTTTCACGTTATTTTCAGTGAGGGAGGTGCATGGGCGTCCTTCACGATGTTTGTCTTCCGTCGATGTTCTTTCCAGATTAAACTCCTTGGCTTAGAGTACAACAGTGGAATATAAAGAGGCGAGAGTCCCCAAATTTTTCTACCACGTCGCTGTGTATCGCGGTAGTAGTGTGTGCTTTGGTAGACGTGTTTTTAAAGCAGAGGTATTTATTAACAGCTTTGATTTCCTTTCTTTCCATTTTGACGTTCACTCTTCGCCAGTATGAACTCAAATGAATGTGAGCTGTCTTCTTGTGTGGTACCTAACTATTTGATACCTAAGTCAGCTGATTACATTTTATTTTTACTTTAGAGTGAAACCGAATATCACTACACTTGGATTACTCTAGAAGTAACGTACGTACGTTCGAAAAATTAATTAAATTTGATTTGTTTGTAGTTACGAAAACCAATATTATTTTCTTTTGACTGTCTAAATTCTATAATTTCAGAGATAAGAGGAATACGACTGTGGTTGATTCTTGTTTTCTTTAATGAACAAAAAATATCTTAAAATATTAATTTCAAAGTCCTATCTACGAATATGAATGGTATACTTGTAGACTAGTAGTAATAATCAAAATCAGCTTCACGCTGTATCCCGCACACAGCAGGGTAGGTAGAAGGAACCTAGTGACACTCCGTTCCCCACTTTCCGCCGAGTTCTAGAGGCATTGCGTGTTGAGTGCCGGAACTTAATGCTGCGCTTTGCCTCGACAACAGAGCAAAGAAACGAAAATTATAAATGTAAATAAATAATTCATTTCCTCGAGTGGGGATCGAACCCACAACCAGTCGATTTTACAGTCACATTTTGTGTCCCTGCGTCACGACTGGCCTCAACTTATATAATAGCCTGCTACAATTCGTTGCTACGATAAGCAAATATAATGTACATATTTTATAAATGTATTAATTAAACATTTTTTGGAAAAAAACCGCTCAAGTGCCAGTCGGATTCGCCCACCTAGAATTTCGTACCAATTAGTAACGTAGGTCAATGGGAAGTACAACTTATAAAAGTTGACAAACTTAAGTTTGCGGGAGTATGCACTCGTTATATATGAAGTGCATTACAATTATTTGATTTGTTATTAAGACTTTAAGCCAATCGTGGCGCGGGACGTGTGACTGTATATGCGACTGTTGTGGGTTCGATCGGCACTCGAGGAGAAGGAGGATTTTTTATAAATAGTTCACTTCTTGCCAAATTTCATGATTCTACAGGTAAGTATACGGGAAAATTTGAAGGCGCATGCACTCGTTTTGTTTAAATCAATTGCAAATATAAGCTTGCAATTATTTTTTATTTCGAAAATATGTTAATTGATTTGATATCAATTTCAGCCTTATACCATAATCACGTGATCTCGTAATAAATGGTTTAAACAGACGGACGACAAAGTGATCTTATAAGGGTTCTCTTTTTTCTTTTTGAGATACGGAGCCCTAAAAATGTGCTATTTGAAATAATTTTGTAAACATAGTGATATTTACAGGTGTTGCCTTATAGGGTCACTATTTTTACCTCTTCCACCAGCGGTCCTACACAAGTGTCTCTGCTACCGCTTGCGGAGCGCGACGCGGCGCTTCGGACCTACAAAACACGAAAACCAATGTGACCTCTTATTTTTGTTTTGCAAATTTTCGCTACGATATATTATTGATTTTTTTCTTAAATGTTTTAATAAATATAGTATGCCGTAGTAATATTTATGAGACTAGAAATCCTATAAGGTGTATGTATATACTTATCATTAATATACTTATCATTAATAATAGAAACAGACATAATATAAATTGTATAATAATATATATAAATAGATAAATACAGATAAAGCTAAAATAAAAACCCCTGGAAACTCAAGAAGTAAAACGCAACGTTCTATTTAACACTGAGATTCTAAGGAAAATACTAGAGAAAACCAGATACATATCGACGGTTGAAAGGCTGACTGGTCTAAACGCCATTTTTTGCTATATTGAGTTATATACATATTTGGAATCAGCGAATTTTTCTGCGTCTTTTGAGCTCGGTTTCATAATTTTCTAAGTATTTTTTTGGCGCTTGAACCCTACAGTTACTTTGCCCTCATTTTGAAGTCCATTGTATAAACTGACTTAGAAATTATCATTTTATATTACTAAGCCGCTAAAAGCATTGTTTTTTGTTAATGTCACGCTTAGCGGATTTTCAAAACATAATTTTTAGTACACTGACACATTCTCCTCTTTCTTAAATATTTTAATTAATCGCTTTGTACATTTTGCCTTACATTCAAATAATAATTGTCGTTTGAGTAAATTTGCACTTTACATTCAATTTGCTTATTTCTTAAAAACAATGATAGTTTAAACTTTTTGCTTTGGTTGGTTTTAATGAATCAAAAACGACCAAACACAAGTGGAAAAGCCACCAGATAAAAAAAAGATTAAAAATATTCACGTCATTTAGAACATAGATCATTTCTTTGCGCAAAAATAACTTAGGCGTATAAGTTAGCAACTGAAAGTAAGTGAAGAATGATATTTGGCGATCCAGTGCTAGTGGTCCCGCTACGTTCAAAGGGTTTGAGTCCCTTAATTATCACTGCCGTTCTTATTAATATAACGAGTGAAAAAACAACAACAATAAAACCAATTGTCACAATAATTGATATAATTAAAACTGACATCTTTTTTATATAGGAGTTAGAATAAACTCTACATAAATTTCACAAAACATTTTTAACAACAATTGAAAAATGAGGAGGACATTTAAAAGAATTGTATAGTTTGACGATGCATGGCTAACCGGCGAATGAACTCACTAAAACCTCTGCTGCACAGCAGAGAGTGAACTCTTTCGATGTTATGACTGATTCTCTCAAGTTGGCCATAACAAACTAGTACCTCTCACTATTCAGCACGGCCTCTACGGTACAGCACACTACATTGTACGAGGTAGCTATTGACTGCAGCTATCAAACACGTCGTTGTGGGGCCCATGCGAGCATTTATTCAGAGTATAATGCGCTAAATCCACATGCATCCACAGGCGTGTTACACTTATGGCATGCCGGTGACATTCAAGATATTTTTAACATTTTAAAAGTTTTATTCCACACTTAGGAATCTAAAAAAGTATTTTTCTAAATAAGTAACTTCCAAGGTGTTATATTGAGCAGCTATTTGCCAAAACAACCATGCCTTGTCAGTACCTGTACAAACCTAAAAGTTAAGACCCCAAAATTTGCTAGAGATTCAAAGGTCAAAGTTGGGGCGAACTGTTGTTACTGTTGCTAGGTATTCTGCTGGGGACATCAGATTCATTTCTCGTCACCAGGTGTCAAGGCTGGTCGTCCATCTCGTGACTTGTACGGAATTCGTAAACTCTAGCTAGTTCTTCCTCCTATTATGCCCAACACGCACAACCCGCCACAAGTGGAGCCACCGTCGGTCACTATACAGTAAATCCAAATATCTTATCTTATCTTAATCGCTGCGCTTTTCGTAATTGGGTCCAACGGTACCACCGATCTCAACAAACTGACATAAAGCCGTCGCCATAAGGAAACGGACGCTTCCACATTCGCTAATACCTAACATGTTGAGGGCGCCATGCTCAAATATTTCCCCTGAGGCCATAATTCCTCCTGTTGTGACCCCATGAAGAGATCCCTTGCAGAAGGCCTAAATGCAGGACCTCCGTTTTTGAACTGGAAGCCCTCAGGCCCAGCGCTTCAATGCTTCACCGCTGACAACTCCGTGGATTCCGACCTCAATCAAAGTGCCGCCTAATGAAATTTCACTTAGTTTAATTCACCACGGTGGTGACGAAGACATACGACATAATTTGACGATTTATCAACAAAGGAACATTAAATAACTTAAATTAGTTTTAACATTTTTAAGTGTTATATATATACTTAGGAAAGAAAGGTACTTGTTTAGAAAACATCAAACCGAGTCTCTCGATAATTTTAAGTAATATAATACTTAGGTGTATATAACACCTAAGTGTTTTTTATAGAAAAATAACCATTTTCCTTAAATTTTTGCAGTATTTTTTCACAGAAATGAAGAAGCATTTAAAAAGTCATTACGAGCATTGGTAGTTAATATATGTATGTAATTTTTAAAATACATAACAATAGTTACGATACGATAATGAGGTAGTTTTATTTGTGACAAGTTTGTAACAATTTATAAGTATTAAATTATTATTATATATTCAGCGTCACGCTGTATCCCGCACACAGCAGACTAGGCAGAGGGAACCGAGTGTTCAGACACTCCGTTCCCCACTTTCTGCCGAATTTTGGAGGTATTGCGTGTTGAGTGGCAGAACTCAACGCCGCGCTTAGCCTCGACACCAGAGCGAAAAATGGAAATATAAATTTAAGTAAATGTTTCATCTCCTCGAGTGGGGATCGAACCCACAACCAGTCGGTTTTACAGTCACACTTCGTGCCGCTGCACCACGACTGGCCTCAAGTCTCAAGTATTAAACTATATTGTTAATATAATGTTTTGTATACTCGTACGATATTTGTACGAGTATATATCGATGATTGAAAGACTATTTGACCGAACCGTCATTATGCGAACTTTACACCAGAGCCGTTGAAAGTTTCAGTTAAAAAAAAAAAACATCTTGCGAAAACATTTGTCCAGGTCACATGGCTAAATGAATACGTCAAAAAAGTTTGAGCGATATATAACATTCAAATCAGACCTAGCATATTGCCAAAATGCGCGAGAAGCTCGAGAGCTACCCGTCCCGAACTCATCAGTTTTCATTATATCAACCCGCGGTGCCAGAGCTCAATCCCTGAGGTTAAGTTTTGTTTTATGGAAAAGATGAGCGTTCGGGTCACCTGATAGTAAGTGATCACCTCCGCCCATGCAACACCAAAGAAGCTACAGCTACAGTTCCGTGGCGCGTGGAATGGAGTGCCAAGTATCCAGGTGGTGTGATATTTTAGCTTGTGACGTACTGTGCGGTTAGAAAATTTGACAGCAAGTAACATATCAAACACGATAAATGCGGTAGAGAACGGACAGCGAGGAAACATCTCTACGCAAAGCCAAAGTATCAAGCTTTTCACAGATCATTGGGTCCCCAATGATTCCAACGGCTCTACGTTGTATGCGATCAAATGATTCAGGCTGGTAGTGAGGTACACTAGCCCAGAGATGAAAACAGTATTCCAGATAAGGCCGAAACTGGGCCCTATATAGGGCCAATCGGGGTTTTGGCGTTAAGTATCGTCTGGCTCTGCTGATGACTAAAACGGCTCCACGTTGTGTTCGATCAAATGGTTCACGCTGATACTGGGGTGCACTAGTCAAGAGATGAGACTAATATTTTAACGGACCAGGTCGATTTCCAGGTGGCGCGGGTTCGAGCCCCGCTACGTTCAAATTTTTATACGTTTTCTAAATAAGTATTTGTCTTTCCTAAGTGTGGAATAACACTTGAAAAATTGTTAAAAATACTAAATGCTCGCATGGGCCCCACAGCGACGTGTTTGTTAACTGTAGTCGGTAGCTGGAGGCCGAGCTTAATAGTGAGAGATAGTAGTTTCCCATGGCCACTTTGAGAGAATCAGTCATAACGTCGAAGGAGTTCACTCTCTGCTGTGCAGCAGTGGTTTTAGTGAGTTCATCCGCCGGTTAGCCCTGCAGTACCGCTCATGCGTGCTTTGCGTATGAGCGGACTACGATGAAATTCTTTTTTACCGCGTAAAAAAAAAGTCGTCAAACTAAAAAAAAAAAAAAAATAGCTTCACGCTATATCTCGCACACAGCAGGGTAGGCAGAGGGAACCTAGTGTTAAGACACTCCGTTCCCCACTTTCTGCCGAATTCTGGAGGCATTGCGTGTTGAGTGGCAGAACTCAACGCCGCGCTTAACCTCGACACCAGAGCGAAGAAATGGAAATATAAATTTAAGTAAATATTTCATCTCCTCGAGTGGGGATCGAACCCACTACCAGTCGGTTTTGCAGTCACACCTCATGCCGCTGCGCCACGACCGGCCTCAAACTATGTAATTCTTTTAAATGTCCTCCTTGTTTTTCAATTGTTGGTAAAAATGTTTGTGAAATTTATGTAGAGTTAGAATACCTATACAAAAAGGATGTCAGTTTTAATTATATCAATTATTGTGACAATTGATTTTATTATTGATATTTTTTTTCACTCGATATATTAATAAGAACGGCAGTGATAATTAAGGGAAATGTAACAATTCTTTATCACAAATAGCAAAAATAAAAATATATCTTATAGAAATAAAAAAATAACTTTAATAAGTATATGTATGTACATTTTTTAGATTCACGCTGTATCCCGCACATAGTAGGATAGGCAGAGGGAACCTTTACTAGGTTGCTAAGGGACTCTGTTTACTATTTTACATGTATATATATTTAACTTTAAAAAATATTGATAAATAATTTCTAAATTTCATTACAACGTAAGAAAAAATATTTAAAAAAGATTAATTGATATGAATTCTGGTGTTTCATTTTCATATTTTTCTTACATTTACATAATGAGGGCACGGATTGTGTAGATATTCGTAGGTGTGTACACTGTAGAGTCCTTGACCTATTGCGTGCTGATTGTGCGGTTGGTTCACCAGCCCTTGGCAAACGTCTAACGATTGGTCGTTGTGGTGGTAAATTTCAACAATTTGATTTTATAAAAAAGTATATACAATTAATGTTAATTTAAATTTAGATTAGATTATTTTAGCATAGATTATTCTGTTTGAAAACACACGAAGTATCAATAATCTTCTAATAGTCTTAAAAACGGAAACATCTCAAAGCGTAATCTTTGAAAAGTAACTTTCTATATACAGATGTATAAAGATAAACTGTGGAGGTCTTAAGAGTTTGTTTTAGGATTACATCATCTTATAAATAATATAGATATTCAAATGGGGTGCGGAGCCCTTGACCTATCGCGTGTTTATCGTAAGTAGGTTTAGCAGGTCTTAGCTGGCGTCCAACAGTTTTACCTATACCTAGTCTCCGCTAGCCACAAAAGCAACTTTCACTTTGCTACAAGTGCATTTCACGAAAAGTCAAGGGTTGGCCCCACTAACACTTGCCCGGAAATAGCTAGCATGCGGGAAAAATTACCGACCTTAATAATGTAAGCTGTTAATTAATTTTTGAGTACGTTTAAAATGTAATATTTTTTATATTTATAAATTTAATTTTGGTTAAATTTTTATTTACTCGTATTGTTACATTTCATAGTATACCGTAGAGATTATATGTCTTTATTATACTTTTATGTTTTTAGGGTTCCTTACCTTTTACGGAAAAAAGGAACCCTTATAAGATAACTTTGTTGTCCGTCTATCAAAAGCCTTTATCTCACGAACGCTTGGAGATATCGAGTTGAAATTCGGACCATATACTCAGATCTACGGTCTCTTGATTTCCTGAAAAAAAGGTAATTCTATATTTCCTAAAAAAAGATATGGCGGTTTATATTGCAAAAAACGCGTATTTCGACATTATATTTAAATGGAATCAAATTAATAGGGTACTTCCGGTAACTTAGAATTAGCAACTACAGTTAGTAAGTATTAATTCAGGAAAAAATCAGAAAACTATACATTTGTAGTTAGTAAAAGATAATATCCTTAAAATGGGGCCGAAATTTGATATTAAATTCGCTATTTAGAGTGAGGTATCAGATGAAAGGGCTCTGGCTAAGCTAAGATTAAATTTCAGATAAAGGTCGACACCTCCAATTTTTGTACGGAACCCTCGATGGGTGAGCTCGGCTTGCGCTTGTCCGGTTTTTTAGCTTCCGGATGTATCTAGCGTAAATGCATGTTGAGTGGCGGAACTCAAAGCTCATTACCAGAGCGAAGAAATGAAAATATTAAATATTTAATTTTTTCGTCGACGACGTTTGACGTGCACAATGTAGTGTTGGTACGGACGCTGTTATACGGCAGCAAGCCGTGGGTATTACAATATATGGTTGATGATAGTAGACGAAGCGAAGAGGTATGAGACCGTAGCGTTTGGCGCTTCGTTCTCTCTAACTACCCCGCTAGAGATAAAGCGTGAAGTCAAGTTAGGTTAGTTCATTTCTTCGAGTGAGAATCGAACCCACAACCTGTCACGTTTACATTCACACGCTTGTGCCCCTGTACCACGACTGGCCTCATCGAATCTTTATTGTACCTATTATATGAATTAAGCGTTTGCAGTTACGACTGCGGTAAAACTATTTTTCAGCTGTATATTTTTATAAGTTTGTAAGCTATACCGTGTGATTTGCCTCGTGTATATAGCCAATATTAGCAGGATAAAAAGTTCAAATTCTGTTGCAAACTACATATGCAGGTAAAATCTATCAAATTCTATTCTGTTATGAAGTTGGAAAATAGTTACTAACATGATACAAATATCATTGTATTTTGTAATAGATATAGATTACAAAATATATATATGTTACAAAATGTATACTAGCGACCCGCTCGCGGCAACTACTGCATTGTTTGTATAGTACACGGTATTACATTCCTTTTTTAATATATAAAGTATGTTTGCAGCGCATTAAACATTCCAAAGTGAAAATTATTACAACTTTAGGGTTGTACTTTCGTAATTCCCTTAAGAATATTCAATTGTATTTTTTAAAGAAACGTTTTAGGGAAAGGCAAAATGGAATAGAGGGGTAAAATAGCACAGCTTCTTTCCTCTGAAACCAAAAAGGAAAAAAGATTGCGTAGTAAGAGATCGCGACCTGTGACGACCTTGGTCGCGTCCGTTGGGTCTGGACACGTGTTTGTGTGACTTTTGCAGTCACGAATTTAACTCAGACGGATTGTATTTCTTCGTAAAAGTAAGTTTATTTGGATTTTTGTGTTTATATTAAAAATAACTTTATAGTAATGGTAATAAATAATTCGAAGAATATGTCCAAATTTCAATATTACTATTACATTTTATGTTATTGTTAACAAATTTTAGAGATTATAAAGTAGACAAAATTACATACACTTTGTTCGGTTAAAATAGCATACTGTGTCATTTGACACACCTTTTTGTTCTTATTCTCAGTAGGTCTTCCAGCAGGTGCATCTCAGGTAGTTCAAGATTACTGATTATTACAAGCTCCTCAACTACAAATAAACTGCTTCGACTTCCAATAATACAATCTAAAAACATAGCAACTGCGATACCTACAACATTTACACCGACTCAATCACTACCCCAAGACACAAACATCAATGTTCCAGTCAGCGTGATATGTCTACTACCAAAAGAAATATTTTTTTTGGTACTGGAAGTATAAATGGACTGGACTGTATAAAATGCATAAAATTCATTTGTTTTGGAGTATAGAATTAAATTGAATTCATAAAATATATTTGATACTTCCATAACATGATTATTTCACATATTTTTTATGAGAAATTTAGTCTCTCTTAACGTTCACGTAACGTACATACCAATTATTAAAATGAATCAACTATCAACTCACAATTAGATTTATATTTCCAAATACATATACATTTTATTGTGTACATTACCATCTGAGTACATTACCACTATTTTTTTAATGTCACCAATGCTGTCGTGTAAAATAATATTTATGTTAGACTAAAAAAATATTATTTGAACTTTATTAAATAATATTTATACTTGTAATAAAATTGTAACGGATCGGTCTGTAGATAAATTTAGATATATAGGAAAAAAATGTTGGGGACTTTTATTAATGTAATAGAAACCTGTTTGTCTGTTAGTTTGTTCACGCTAATCTCAAAATCGGCTTAACCGGTTTTAAATACAGTTTTTACTATTGGGTTCGAGCAAGATTTGCTTAACAAGACAGCCCTAATTGTATTGTCACTATAAAAAAGTTATATCAATCAAAAGTACTTCGACAAAGGAGATGGAAAATTTTGGGCCCAAATGTAAAGAGTTCAGAGATATAGTTCTAAAACAGTTGTAATTTTTATAAATTAAACAATACCAAAAATAAGCTCAATTGAAAATGTGAAAGTAGAAAAAATGAGAAAAATAGTTTTATGCAATCGTTCAGCCTCCTTTGTTAACTGCTGACAGTTATTCTATACAACTGTTTTACTGAATTGGCTGAATCTTTAGCTTTCAATTTTCAATTCAGGCTTAGCTTAGCCAGAGCCCTTTCATATGATACCTGACTTGAACTACCGAATTCAATACCCAATTTTGCCTGTTTTAAGGCTATTATTTTTTAGGATTTAACCAGAAATGTAGTTTTAATTTTTTTTCCTGAATGAGTACTACCTGTAGATGCTAGCTGCCAAATTTCGTAATTCTAGATTAGCCAGAAGTAGGTTATTAATTTTGATTTCTTTTACAGTGTCGAAATACGAGTTTTTTGGTATTTGAGGCTAATATTTTTTAGGTTTAGATTTTTTCTTGTACCAGTACTACCTGTAGATGCTAGCTGCCAAATGTTATAATTCTAGGGCAACCGGAAGTACCCTATGGATTTTGATTCCCTCTATAGCATCAAAAATCCCCGTTTTTTGTGATATAAACGGCTACGTCTTTTTTCTAAGTAAATATAAATATATGTTTTTTTTAAATAAGGAATTGTTACTTTCTAATAGAGTTATTTTACTTTTTTGTACTGTTTTTTTGAATTGCCTAAATGTTTAGTTCTTTTGTTGTTCAATGTTTGTAAATTATGATATGTATGATGATAACAAATAAATTAAAAGCAAAAAATCTTTTTTAGAAAAAGCTTTTATTTAAACGCTCTAAAAAGGAGAAAATAAAAATTTTCTTTTAAATTTTACGCGCGATTTACTTGTGTAAATAAACTAGTAATCATTTAATTATGTAAAATCTACTAAATTCAAAACTTTAAAGTTGCCAATTGCGTTATATTGGGCTTGGGTTGCAAGGGTACTTACTACCTTGCATTTTGTCGTCTACGCCGTTACTTACTTAGGCTCGGAACTCTTGCTGCTGGTCAAGTTAATTCCCTTTCATTTGATGTTCATGTTGCAGAAGTGCATAAATAATAACTATGCTTTAATCTTGGACTTTACGTCACCTTATTGGATTTAGAATGACGTCACATAATTTTTCGAGTTGATCTCCACGAGCCCTTTCATTTAATACTCATATTATTATAAATGCAATAAATATAACTGTTCCGCCATCTTGGATGGTCCGCCATATTAGATTTAGAATAAAGTTACACACTTTATCGTGCGTTGTCATCCAAACCAAACGTGTATACAACATTTCAGCTCAATCAGTTGAAGATACCTACTTCAAAATGGAGCTCAAAGTTTTCACCCGAACTAACATACATACATTGCAAGTTAAATAAAAGCTTTTAAAAAAACCAGATTATATGATTATAAAATAGACCGAGATTTCAGATTGTTCAATGTTGACACCTTCTCAAACAGTCACGTAATGCAATTTATCAATGATATAAAAATGTGAGCTATAATCTATGTTTTGACTCGGATTTTTGGCGGAATCGGGATTTATGTTAGAAAAACTACGTTTGCTGTGTGCGCGCAGTTACTGTTTACATAGGCAGCTGTGAAATAACTAAACATTTTTCTATTAAATACTAAAATTTTTGGAAATAAAATCAAATCAATCCCCAAAACACTTAAATAACGATTTATTTAATGCATAACAGTATACGAGCAGATAACCAAACTAAGATAATTAATCTACTTTTAGGGTTATGTACCTCAAAAGGAAAAAAAACAGAACCCTTGTAGGATCACTTTGTCAGGATCATTTTACTTAAGTTGAGGATTCAATCTGAAATTAATATCAGATATTCAGGTTTACAGTTCCTTAGAACACATATAAATCTTTTTATACAACAGTCGAAAGATATGAGCACTTATGTATCGCCTCTCTCTCTATCTCAAGACCTCCAGTCTCGAGCTTTTTCTGAAATTCATATTTTTCTTAGCCAGAGCCCTTTCGTCTGATACCTCACTTGAACTATTGGCTTTTATACCAAATTTTGCCCCCCCTTTACTTATAAAAAATAATACTAAGGCTATTATATGTAATAGCCTTACTATATACATTATTGTACACAAATCTACAATTTTCAATTTTTTTCTAAACTAGTACTACCTATAAATTCTAGGTGCCAAATTTTATAATTCTAGGTTAGCCGGAAGTACCCTATTAATTTTGATTCCCTTTTTTGTATCGAAATATGCGTTTTTTGCTATATAAACGGTTATAGCTTTTTTAAGTAAATGTAGAAATACGTTTTTTTAGGAAATCATGGGGCCGTAGATATAGGTATATGGTTTGAATTTCAACTCGATATCTCCAAGTGTTCCTGAGATAAAGCCTCTTTACAGGCACACAGACAGACAAACAGAGAGACTGACAATAAAGTGATCCTATACGGTTTCTTTTTTCCTTTTTTATTTCATACAAAATAAGTGTATATTCGAATCACAATTTTGAAATTGGTACAGAACCCTTGATAGGCAAGTGCGGCTTGCACTTAGCCGGTTTTTTCCTAAATACATTTCTTAAAAATATTTGTATATTTCAAACGGGAGTAGCCGCACGGGGGCCGCTAGTCTATACTATGATAAATCAGTAAAAAAATTGTGTCTGTACATTGAATATATTTGCCAAAAAAACATTATAGAGGGGCAGTAGTGAACTAAGTCCGTCAATGGCCTGGGGCATCGTAGTTGAATAGGCCCTCAATGTAAAACGATTATTACATTTCACATACGAGTATATATCATTCTAAACTCTTGAATGAAATCAATTTCTTTTGAATGTTCAATAGCTCATTAATCGTTTTTGTGTCATTGTAGATCGGAGGTATTACATTTTAATTAGTTTCAGTTTAGAAAAACTTCTCTCGCCTGGCGCAACCAATTAAGTGAAGCATAAGCGATGTAAAGGATAAGATTTCCTAAAAGTCTTATTTTATAAATAATTATAGGACTTCTTGAGCTTTTCTTCGAAATGCAACGTCCGCACTCGTATCACAGTATGTAGTACAGACGTGCTTGTGTACATTTGTGTATATTTTTATTCCTGGCCAAACCTGATCCTTCTCAAATTCATTGTAAATTTCTACCAGGTTACCCAGTACTGCAGCCAGACCGTCATCTAAAACTTCCAACATAAACTTGTTTCAATTATTTGGAAAACATTGTTTATTTGTATTTAATTTATTTAAGGAAATTATGATGAAAACAGGGATGAAATTCAAAAAAGATTACAGACTCTACGACTTCACTATCCAAAAAAAAATATCCATTTCTATTCGGTAGATTTTGTGTGATTCGCGAACAAATGGAAAGATAAACAGACTGACAAAAAATCTGCTGGGCGATTTTTTAGCTTCTATAATTGATATTATTAATCGTTAACTGACTTAATTTATTTCTTTTTATATTTTTCATCTACATAATTGACTTTTCTATACTTTTATTATATACTAGCGGCCCGCCCACGGCTTCGCCCGCTTAAAATACATGATTATTGATTTAATAAGCAGAATTGATTGACAACTCTAATGACTTCTAATATGATTTTTTTATTACTTTAATCTGTAATATTCTAATATGGTTTTTTTAAGACATTATCGTAACTTCTATAAGAATTTTTGATTGTTTCGAACTAAAAAATATGACCAATGTTGATATTTGATATTCATAAAATATACATAAAGCTAATTATTTATTATATGTATATATTTGTGTAACATTACGTTCTTTTTACCTATGTTATGTTTTTTAAACCTCTGTTAAATGTGCTAATGTTACTTAATAATTTAATGTACTGCTTCAGAAACAGCCTTAAATGTAAAATTATTGATTTGGATAAGGATTCATAATATTCTTTGTAAAATAACTGTAAAGTTTGCATATTAACTCCTGTACAGTTTTTAAATTAGTTACACATAATATTAGCTAAATGTACAATTGGCAAATATTACAGAGTACACGTAGAAAGGATGTTTTTAGATAGATTTATTTCAAACGAACGAACGAACCACAAAATCTATGTATTTGCTTGATATCTCTTTGAAGATCAAATCGTTCTTCTCTGTGTTATATTAATTACGATTTCAACTTAACTGTTATGATTTATGAAGGTAATCTCCACTAACAATTCAATTTTGTTTACTTTATTGTATAAAATATTGTATAATAGTGCTTCAAAAATATATATTTTTATCAACAGTCATATAATCAAGACGTTTCGAATGTCATTCTTTAGCCAGGAATCTTACCAGCGCCATTGCTAAATTGTTATTGCGAACGTTAGTTCGCAGGCAAACTAATGCCTTGAGTTCATTCAAATGACGATTACTTTTTTTAATGAACCGATTTTGATGAACTAAACTTTAGTTGCTAAGTTGAGTTGAAACAAAGCAATTGGTGAAATTTTTAAGTAAATAAAAATGCGGACATCAATATATCGACAGACAGACAGACAGACAAGAAATAAAAAAAAATATATTTTTGCTTTCTATTTATTATTCTTTTTAAGTGTCCCTCTATCCATTTCAGTCAAAATTACTAAATGTACAGACAAAATATTTTTACTGTCTTATTATATATAGAGATATAGGAGAGAAGAGATTATGCTATTTTTAAGACAAGGATTTCTGATTCTTTTAAAAGTTAAAAAAATCTATTGATTGTTTATAAATGCGACGATGTCGATGCATTTACTTGTGACTTCGCCTCCTTTTTAAACAAACGTAACCAAGCTGGAATGGAAATGAATAATCTATTGTTTCGCAATAACCAATTTATTTTAGATACAATATGTCTTTTAAATATAATATACCAAAAAATGTACCATTGTCATTAACAAACTGTTGTATCCCATATACGACAGTTTGTTAGTTAAAATGGTACGTTTATTTCCTCGTGGGGCACTCCAGAGATCCCTCTGTTCATAGGTGTTATAAAAAATGGAAATAAGTAAAGAGTTGTGTATTATACTAAATTAGAATATTAAATTACTGACTGTGGATACAGTGGGTAGCATCGAAACGATTTATATAAAAATATTATCCTTCTTCTGACACAGTTCTATAATAAAACAGCCTATAGCTTTCCTCTATTAATGGAATATTCAATATACAGGGTGTAACACAATCGACAGATCAACGATTGTATATTAGTAGGTGATTTTCAGTACTTCGGCAGATATTTTAGAATTTGTATTTTTTTGAAATCTGATTTTTGAAGAAAATTGGCCCGACTTTAAGTCTGCGCTTAATATAGTTTTTCTTAGTATAGCTCAATATTAGGCCTTTTGTATAATGTAATATATCAAAATTATTGGCTTATAGATTTTGGAAATAGCACGGAAACAAAAATTGTTTTTAAGTACGCTCCATTTTATCAAAAATTTTCAAGAGCTGTAGCGAAAAAAAAATGACTGGCGACCAGAAGTAATTTTAAAAAGTAGTAATTTTTTCAGAAGTAATTTTAAAAACTATTAGTATTAATATAGAATAATCTCTCAAAATTTCAGTAGGCGCAGCTCAATGACAACATATTAAAAAATGTATTCAATTGTTCTTATTACAAAAATTGACTGAAAAATTGACAATGTTTATTGTTACAAAAATTTTGATATTGTAAAGCTACCCTAGCACAGACCATGCCGAATTGGTTAATGTACTTGGGCAGTGGTTAACATTAACTTTCACACACTGCGAAAAGGATATTTCACATGTATTTTTTTGCAATTTCTATTTTAAAAGCTGTTTTCTAAATACGAATCCATATAAAGAATATTTTATAAAAGAATAGCTATGAACTTTATTTGGTGTTTAATGATAATTGAATTTGTCAATGAATACAATATCATATTAGTATGTATATACAGGGTGGAAGAGGGAGCGCTCCATTTACGGAAACATCATATAGGGTAAAATATTTCAAACCTATACCTAAAGAAATTAATCAATATGCCTCAACAGTTTGGACGTAGGATTTTTTTTTCATTTCACGATTTTTATCCATACCTGTATTTCGTGTGACGCGATTACGTATAGATCCCAATAACATAAACACTTACTACTACAAAAATACTACTAAAGGTTAAACAACTTTGAACTTTATCGCCAATACATACGACTCGATTTCGAAATGAGGCGTATGCGGCGGTGTTCCTTTGATAGGTTTATGTGTGCGTGCGTCATCCTTACAAATGGCGTTTTGTTTTAAAATGACAATTTTATTATTAATGTTTGAAAAAAAAACTTTTTCATTTTTGGGAATTTATTTTTTCTGAATTATATTAGGCTTTTATAGAGTAGTTAAAACTGTGGTTTCATTTAATGTGGTGCTGACACTTCCACCCTGTATATTTGTTACGTACACAACAAAAGTGTTTGGTCCCAGAGAGAAAAAAGCAAGTGGAACTTTTAAAATAAATCTATCGATTTCATTAATTATAACAGTTAATAGTAATATACTATATATCCTATGTAATAATTAATAAATAATGGATTTAGATAAATATTATTATCCTGATATGATAGCCATAATCGTTATTTATGTGCAAGATAGTTTTAGATGACTAAATAAAAATAAATAAATCAGCTTCACGCTGTATCCTGCACACAGCAGTGTAGGCAGAGAGAGCCTAGTGTCATAAGACACTCCGTTTTCCATTTTCTGCCGATTTCTGGAGGCATTACGTGTTGAGTGACAGAACTCAACACCGCGCTTTTCCCTCGACACCAGAGCGAAGAAATAGAAATATAAATTTAAGTAAATATTTCATCTCCTCGAGTGGGGATCGATTCCACAACCAGCTGATTTACACTTCGTGCCCCTGCGCCACGACTGGCCTCAATCAATGGATTTAATTTTAGATAAGTATTCTTATCATGATATTATAGCCATAATCGTTATTTGTGTGCAAGATAGTTTTAGATTATTAATTTGAACAATTTGAGATAAATATAGTAATAATTACGTAAATAATATAGAGACAGTTTTTTTTTTTATTTTTAAAGTACATTTTAGCACAATCTTTGTTAATAACTTGCTATTGAGCGTCACGAAAACTAAATTATAGAGTTAATAGTCTAATTATAGATTTAATAAATGTAATGTAAAAGAACAGAAGCTGAATTTAATTGATTAATTTTAAATAATAATTTACTTAATGTTATTGAATTTGGATTTTTTTTAAGAGTACTAACAGTTTGACCGTTGCATCAGATTGTATTTATAATAACTTTAAGTTTGTTCCCATGGCTTTACATACCTTAAATTTGTCTAGAGGATCGTAACAAAATAAACAATGAAAAGATTTTGATTCAAAAGAAACGATGATAAGACTTATAAAAAAAAGATTTATTTTTCCACACAAACAGTTGGACAGATTTGTTTAGTAAACTTTATGAAAATATTGAAAGATAGGATCGCTAATATTAAAGGTCTGCACTCTCGTCTAAGTTACGCCACTGATTTTATTAGTAGTTACAACATAAATAAATTGTAACAAGCGTATAAAATTTTTGACTTAGCTTGATGAGAACGTATGGCTTAGTGGTCATAGTGCAAGGTCGGTTTCAAGGAGGCGCGGGTTCGAGTCCCGCTACGTTCAAATTTTTATACGTTTTCTAAATAAGTAAATAAGTACACGGTATATTATTATTATTATATAAACAATTCGTATTTGTGGCTATTAAAATGTAAAAGAGTTAATGTAATTTTAATTTATTTTTTTTTTCTCTTTAATATTCATACTCAAATAATTGAAATGTTATATTGACCAAGCAAAGGAATATAATATATATTTTCTTCTAATACGCCAGTCGTGGCGCAACGCCACAGAGTGTGACAGTAAACGTGACTGATTGTGGGTACGAGCCCCACTCGAGGAAATTAAATATTTAATTCAATTTATATTTCCATTTCTTCGCTCTGGTGTTCAGGCAAATCGCGGCGTTGAGTTCCGCCACTCAACATGCAATGTCTCCAAAATTCGGCGTTAAGTGGGGAACCGAGTGTCTTAACACTAGGATACAACTTACAATCTAAATGCGAGAAATTATTTGAAATGTAAGACACTGTTTTAATCGAGACGTCTTATGTAGGTATATCAATTTGTGTATGATCAAAAAAAATATTCGTTTTTTATGTCTAATCAAGCTTAGAAGGCTATACTATATACTTATTTTTATAATACAATACTTGTATTATAAATAAATAAAAATATAGGTATAGTAGGTAGGTATAGTAGGTATGTATTATAAGTATATAGGTATAGTAGGTAGGTATAGTAATTTTTATAATACAAGATTTATTATTGTATTGTTAATCAACTTTTTTTAACCAACAATAAAAAAAATGTAAATCACGATGATATGCACATTATAATCAATTACGATAATGGAGACATGTACCAGAGGCATGTGCGTAAAGTGTAAAAATCTGATAAGTTTTAATTAAACGATATAGGTACCAGTATACAGGTACCAGTGTAATGTAGGTTGGGTTGAGATAAGTTGACGAATTATGGATGTAGCCAAAAAAAAAGAAAATATACTGCATAATGCCGCAGTTGCGGTTTAATTAGTCGTGCTGAATGGAATAAAAATGTTATATTAAAATTTATTATAATCACTATCCTAGTGACAGTCGTCGTTCCCATTATTGCGTTTTGACTGATAGTATTATTTTTTGTGTTAAAAGTGGAATCCTGAAAAAAAAATGACAATAATATATTGTCTTCATATTTGGATGTGAAGTTTTCAATTTATAAATTAAAATTACCTTCACGCTGTATCCCGCACACAGCAGGGTAGGCAGAGGGAACCTAGTGTTAAGACACTCCGTTCCCCACTTTCTGCCGAATTCTGGAGGCATTGCGTGTTGAGTGGCAGAACTCAACGCCGCGCTTAACCTCGACACCAGACCGAAGAAATGGAAATATAAATTTAAGTAAATATTTCATCTCCTCGAGTGGGGATCGAACCCACAACCGGTCGGTTTTGCAGTCACACCTCGTGCCGCTGCGCCACGACCGGCCTCTTCAATTGATATATAGATTTAACTAATAATATATAGCTATAGGTCAAGAAATATTAAAGTTCTAAGTTCTAAGAAATATTAAAGAACTAAGTAAAGTTATCGGAACGAGAAAGTTAAGAGAGGGTCCTGCAAAGTAGTTCTTGGAAATAAAATTGTGAGAATGTTTGTTGTACAGAAATCTGTGCATCAAATATATACATGACATCGTAATGTATATTAAATTGTATTCAATATTATTTGTCATCATTTTGTGCTTATATAATAAATATATTTTTTGTCTTTAATTTTTTTTCAGTATGCAGATGGAGCCGAGTGTTAAGATACTCCGCTCTGCACTTTTCGCTAAATTCTGAAAGCATTACGTGTTGAGTGCTGGAACACAACACCGTGCTTTGTCAGAGCGAAATATTAAAAATATTAAATATTTAATTTCCAACCATCAAACCCACAACCTGTCGCGTTTACAGTCACGTTTGTTCCCCTGCGCCACGACTGGCCTCAAATAAAAGAAATCTTAAATGAAATAAGACTTTTTGAGAAGTTATATTTATAAGTTATTTTAATAGATAGGCAATTAATAATTTTCTTTATTGTACACACGCAAAAGATATTAAGATTATTTATTTAATTAGTTCTGTTTTATTTAATTTTTCATGTAAGGCAGAGGAAATATAATGTTCAGCAACTTAATATTGCACTTTCAGGCAAGACCCAGTTTCTTGCTCTCGCTTTTTATTTGTTAAAATTGAAAGTAACTTAAAAATAAACATTGTCACTTTACTAATTCCGAATAGGAGTCAAGCCAACTCCTATTACGCGTATGATCAGACTTAAACTTTCTATGCTATAGTAGAGTTTCTTAATAAAAGTGTACTTTCAGTAAATAAATAATAAATCTAATTAAACCAGGGAAGACAGAGGAAACCTAGTGTCAAGACTTGACTTCTGCCACTCGGTTGAGTGGGAGAACTCAACGCCGCGCTTTGACTTGACACCCGAGCGAAGAAATGAAAATATAAATATAAATAAATATTTAGTGGGGAACAGAGTGTCTTAACACTAGGTTCCCTCTGCTCACCCTGCTGTGTGCGGGATACAGCGTAAAGCTGATTTAATTCAATTTAATTTTAAATAAATATTTCATTTCCCCGAGTGGGGTCGAACCCACAAACAGTCGATTTTACAGACACATTTTGTGCCGCTGCGCCACGACTGGCCTTTATTTTGGCCAGTATTTTAAAAAAAAAATTATAAAACCATAGGTAAAAGAATACTTTTGTAGTATAAAAGCTTGTACAATTAGGAAATAGACAAGTCCACATATAGTAAGTATAGAAAAATCGATTTGAATGCAAATATATATAAACTTGATTTATTTGTTTATTTGTTTGTTAATCATTTGTTTTAGTGTACATTTTATTATGTATTTTATACATTTATAATATAATAGAAATTGTTAGATTGCTCTTAGTCTATTAGTTTTCCCATCTTATTTTATATTCGCTTTACGTTGTAGAAGCGGCTTAGCGTATTAGCGATAGTAATTACGTAATTGATACATACATACATAATTAATTCGTATATACAAATTAATATCGATTAAAGCATTAATATGTATGGTATAAGTATTAATATAAATATAATACACATAAATGAAAATGTGTTGTAATGAATATATTAATTGTATAATTAAACAATATTATCTATTTATTAATATTGTCCTACTTTAAACGATTAACTAAAATTAAAAGTTCTCAAAAACTACAAATACACATCACTATATATATTATTAGAGGCCGTCCTGGCGCAGGGGCACAAGAGTGCGACTGTAATACGACGGTTGTGGGTTTGATCAGCACTCGAGGGAATGAATTATTATTTATTGTCCAGCGTTGAGTTCCGTCACTCAACACGTAATGCCTCGAAAAATGGCGGAAAGTGAGGAACTTTCCCTCCCTCGGACTACCCAACTAAATACGGGATACAGCGTAAAGCTTTTACTTATTTGATTTATTTTTTATATAATTTTATGATTTATTTTATTTTATATACAAATAAGCATAATTTCTAAACAAAAAAAATTATAACATTTGACTTACCACTTTCTCTTCAACAATGTCGTTATTGTTGTTATTGCTCCCATGTTTTAAGGCACCGTTTTCCATGACCACAAGTGACAGCCAGGATTATTTATTTTCTATATATTGAACACTGTAGTCCTAATTCTACTTATTTATGTACATATTTTGATATATTAAAGGTTATTTTTTTTGTTATAACTATATATTACTAGATTTTCACAGCCTATAAGCCTAAAAATACGTATATGTATTAAATATTACTATTTTATATAGAAATGCTTGTAATAAAAATATTGTATTTTTTTACAATATACATATAGTTTTATTATAATTGAAAGTAAAAGAAGTCACCAAAGCGTTTTAAACATAAACAAACTTTGGCGGTAAGTTTTTTGTTAAGTTGACGTCCGTTAAGTATGAAACTTAGTGTGATTTATATATATTTTTTTACGCAAATTCAAATGTTTATTATATTCCACTATAATAGATATTCTATTACCAAAAATTGAAACAATCAATATGAATAATTACAAATAAATAAATCGATCACATCAATTCCCGTTGCTACGCTACAATTTCTTAGTAAACAATATCCTTTGTCCTATCCAACAACAAGAATAATACTAAAAACCTTGACTTTTGCACTTTTTCAAAATGACATACAGAAAAAGAAAACGAACCGCACGACACCGTTCACATCAAAACTGAAACACACATAATTAAACACACAAAAACACAACCTTGTTGTTAAATAAAACTTTGAGAAGCAACATCGAAGGCACTATATGTGTATCGGGATACATGATATTTAATAGGTTAATAGTAAGCTAGTATTGGCGTCGTTGGAGTCGGGGCGGGCGGGCGCGTGGCGGGTCGCGTCATACTGCGGCGGGCGGCGCTCGGGCTCGGGGCGCGGGCCGCGGTCGCCGCATACCCGCACTCTACCAGAACACCATCACTGTACGCACCATAGCTTATATTGATGGACCTTGGACTACATACATACATTTTTACCACCTTTGTATGGTGGCTATAGGTCAATATAAGGTTTCGAGTGCCGTATACTTTTGCGTAATGGTTGTGTATGGAACACGCTGACAAAATTTGACCATTTAAATACCGAAGTTGACCATTCACATTGTTCACATTGTAATATATATATTTTTTCTATATAATAATAGTATTTTTGGAACTTGCATAACATACTTGCGTAACATATATACATTTGCTTTTAATAAGAAGCCCACATTTAGATTTAATTAAATGTGGGTTCCCAATTTTTGATATTCGATCAATAAACTTCGTCTTACCTTGTATCAATTTTCGTTAAAGTATGTACCTGCAGCTGTCGTAATGAGAAGTGGATTCGTATACCTACACTTAGCACTAAAGTATTGGAAAAAACCTATAACCAGCTTTTGACTTGGTTTAATTGAATCAAATTTAATAAATGTAATTATTTAAGCCCTAAATCATAATAATATACATTATTCAGTTGAAGCCAGTCATAAACTTGTGCCTCTGTACTAGACAGGGGCATAAGTATATGACTGTGAACGTGACTGGTTGTGGGTTCGATCCCTACTCGAACAAAAGAAATATTTATTTAAATTATTATTTTGATTTCTTTGCTCTGGTGTCGAGTCAAAGCAGCGTTGAGTTCCGCCACTCAAACGCAATACCTTCAGAATTCTCCCGAGTATGGGAAACGGAGTGTCTTAACACTAGGTTTTCTCTGTCTGCTCTGCGGTGAGTAGGATATAGCGTGACGCTGTAAGAACAAATTAAATGAAATATGCCTTACAGTTGTAAAATATTATAAACATTATTTTCAAATTAATTTAACATGAATAATTTTATCCTCATCATTACAAAGCGTGAATGCATTATGATAATATTTTTTTTCATTCAAGAGAACTTTTGTGTTTACGAAGTTATTTAAAGCTCAACACTTCGTTTCAGCTTATGAAATGAAAATTCTGTAATTATAACCTAAAAATATTAACATTTAAAAGTAAATATAGATATTATAACTAATAATGCATATATTAAGTATTTATTTATACAAATAAAATTATTGAAAATTAGTTTTTTATATAAGTTTTTCTTATACCTTGTAAGAAAAATTATAAAAACACAGGATATCTGAACCAATGAAGGCACTATAAAATTTTCAATTTTATGCAGATCTTGCTATTATCATAAACTGCATTAAATAAACGTGGGTTATGTTTCAATGAATGTTTTTTAATATCATACAGTATGCCGCATAGCAGGGTAGGCAGAGGGAACCTGGGTACGTAGTGACCGTTCCCATTAAGACACTTCGCCGAATTCTTGATCTCAACGCCACGCGTTGTCTCGTCAACAGGGCTCGCCCTGTTGGACTGAACTGTTTCATTTCTTCGAGTGAAAACCGAACCCACAACCTCTCGCGTTCACAGTCGCACGCGTGTGCTCCTGCGTCACGACTGGTCCCAATAAACATTAAGATCTGATAAATTAAGTTATTCAAAAAAACCAGTCCATTTTATAAAAAAATGTCTACTATCTTAAAATAGAGCACGTTCCTTCATTCTTTACGATGTATGACTGCAAGTTTGTAGTGTGAATGGTCTCGAGTGTCACTCAGAGCGTAAAGCCTTAAGTCGCGAGTGGCCTAAATAACTGTATATTATATAAACAAATAAAATAATATCTTTTTAATATTTTATGATGCTAAATAATGTATTCGATAAGTATGGAATAGAATGATATAAACTTTGTTGTCCGTCTGCCCGTCTCTCAAGACTTCAAGACCATTTATTTATCTAGAAATCGCGTGTAGGTTGAGTGTTCGCTCGCCAAACTGCTTGCCTCGAGGTGATGGAGAAGTGGGAGGAATAACTTCCAGAATAGCTTCGCCACCGCGCTGATGAGGGTTATAGGTATATCTGTGCAGTGTACAGCTTCTAAAGTACTTATTAAAACCATATAATGACGAGTTTTTTCTATCATCACACAAACAATAATTGAAAACTAAAGATTTTCACTTACTTTCGGCGCAATTTTCAAAGCATTGCGTATTGAGTAGCTTTGGCGCTTTGCCTTTTTACCAAAATGAAGAAATGAACATATTAATAAATTATATCTCGTTTTCTAAGGTGGCAGCTGAATTCACAACTGTCACGTTTAAAGACACACGCTGGTGCCACTGTGCCACGACGGCATCATTAAGTAATTTAAGTCTTTTGGGCACTTATTTGATTTTATTCGCTTTTTTTTCCTAACTTGAACTTTAGTTGTTAGCGCTACTGGTGTTTACAGCGACACCAGTAGGGAAAAAACTTTTCTGTGTGGCTGCTTGTAAGTATGCCGACGGCGCGGCGGTAAGGCGTCTTGCTTTGCGACAGTCGAACAGACTGGATTTTGCTCGCAAAATTTGTTGTATTTTAAGAAAAATATTTAGGTATACGGTATTTAAGCTAATTATCAACGTAAAATGAATATTTAAAAATATTGAAACTAAAAGTGCAAAACGGCGCGGGTGTCGCGTTTTTTGGAAATTTCTGTAAAGGATATTTTGATCAACACCAAGTGGCCAAGACAACTAATATACTTATTTATATACTGAGAGTAAGGGATAAATGAAACATGAGCCAAAACTGCAGTTCATAGCCGGCGTGATGTGTCAACAATTAAATGCGTTTTTCTCTAAAACTATTCGTAATATCGAAATAGTGTAAAGAACAAAGTTTATCTTCGTTTAACGTAGAAAATTAATAAAGTATTTAAAAGGATAAGGATTGATACCATTATGGACAAACATCCCTCACAATAAAAAAAATATATTCAAATTACTATTTTTAGACAAAAATATGCTCACTGTAGATCCTTAGAAGATACGAATATGCTGTCGCTTACTTTTTTATAGATCTTATTAAGAGGAATAATACTACAATACATTGTTTTCATCCATCCATTAAAGCAGCGCATGCGTGAAATGTCTCAACGGGTAGGACTTTATACACATTTATCATATTTCTGTCAAATTACATTAAAATATACATATATTAAACTATATATAAACCTTCCCTGAGAAATACTCTACCTAATAGTGAACACCGCATCAAAATTCGTTGAGTGGTTTAGAAGAAGAAGAGTTAGAAAGGCCAGACAGAGGCGGAGGGTGACTTTATTTTTAATATATACAAATAATACATTTTAAATGCGAATGCGCAATTTTTTTTATGAAACATATACGGATAATTATACCCAAAAATGTTTTTTACACTTTTTTAATGATAACATTAAATCGATTGATCAGCAATCTAAGCTTAAGAAGATATCGCGTCATAGTACTCAGAGTCAATAAAAGAAACAATAATATATGTGTCGTAATATTTCGCAATAAGCAAATTTATATGGAATCTGGAAAGTGAAATATATATAACTTTTTTTTTATGGAAAAGGACCAGGCAAACGAGCGTTCGAGTCACCTGATGGTAAGTGATTACCGCCGCCCAAGACCTCGTGCAACACCAGAAGAGCTACAGCTGCGTTGCTGGCCTTTAAGGTGGAGATAGACGCGCTTAGTGAAGGTACCCCCCATGTCATATCGACCTGGAAACACTGCCGCAGATAAAATAGTTTAATGAACGAGCAAAGTGTTTACTATGGAATCATAGTAAACACTTTGCTCGTTCATTAAACAATTTTTATACAGCTTTACACTGTATTCCTCGTGTAGCAGTGTAGGCAGAGGGAGCCTAGTGTTAAAACACTCCACTTTCTGCTGTATTCTGAGGGCATTGCGTTGAATGGCGGAACTCGGTGGGACGCCCCCATACAAGATCATTTAATAAATGGTCAAAGCAAAAGTCGTAATTTCAAAGTTCTGTTGATTGTTTAATATACTAGAATATACGACTTTATCAATTTTTTTTTTTTTTTTATGGAAAAGGACAAGGCAAACGAGCGTTCGGGTCACCTGATGGTAAGTGATTACCGCCGCCCACGGCCCCGTGCAACACCAGAGGAGCTACAGGTGCGTTGCCGGCCTTTAAGGTGGAGATAGACGCGCTTTTTGAAGGTACCCATGTCATATCGACCTGGAAACACTGCCGCGGGTAGGCCATTCCACAGTTCCGTGGTGCGTGGAAGGAAGTTCCTACGA
>JAATLQ010035216.1:0-14628 GCA_013421005.1 Heliconius erato x Heliconius himera
CGATGAGTTAGGATTTTATTGTAAGTATCGATAAGTTGTGTTTTTATTTCAAAAATTCAAGTGAAGATTCTCATGGGAGGTACGAAAATGCGACCTAAAGTTTTAATAAATTTGTCATTAAAAATCTTCATTGCGTTGCAAACAAACATTATAGGTATATCAAAACACGAACATAATTCAGTGTGTTAATTAAATAATTTTGTGGTTTAAGCGGGCGAAGCCGCGAGCGGGTCGCTAGTTATAAATATTTGTCAAGTATTGAGTACATTATTATTCTATATATTTGTCTCTAACAGCATTTCAGAATTGACCTCGAATGGGAAGGTTGTTTAATTGTATAGTCAAGTCAGGAAACACATTGGTAACATCCAAGAGAAAATAAAGAACCGCAGATATATAGAGGCCGTCGTGGCGCAGGGGCACAAGGGTGTGACTGTAACCGATGGTTGTGGGTTCGATCCCCACTCAGAGGAATGAATTATTATTTATTAATATTTTCAATTCTTCGCTCTGGCACCAAGGCCAAAACCGGCGTTAAGTTCCGTCACTCAACACGCAATGCCTTGAAAAATTCGTCCGTAAGTGGGGAACGGAGTGCTTTAGCAATAGGTTCCCTCTGTAAGCAGGTTACAGTGTGAGGCTGATATATCAAATAATTAAAGCAGCTTTTAATATACTTGTCTGTACATATTTTTAAGGTATAAGCAGAAAGAGTAACTTGTATAGTTGTTTTTAAATACAAAAATTGTGTTCAAGATATATATTATAACAAAATGAAACTTATTTTAAATTAAACTTCAGACTTGTTTTTGTCTACTTTGAATTTTAATTATCTTGACTTGAGAAATTGTTAATTAGTTTGTAATATTTACAAGTCTATACATTTTTGTTAAGTTGGGATTAATTATTAATTTATTATTAACATAATTTACTTTTAAAGTTAAGATTAAAAATTATATATTATTAATTATTTATGAAAGAAAATATTAAATATGTGTTTTTTTAATTAACAAAAACTATCTTCTTAATATTGCTGCTCAAGTAAGCATTAAAAGACTTGACCTTGATAAAAGAATAGCTAATATATTTTTGTATTATAGTCAATTGTACATAAATATTCACGTTTTTCATACAAAATATATATTTTTTGTTAAATTAAGTGTAACGTGTGTGAGGTAAAATGGTAATCAAAGGTCGTGTTTTATTTTATGTAAAATTTATCATACATTTTTTATTTAGGTAAGCTTGTTGTTTGTTTTTACTTAGATAATGTTGTTTAAAATTAGTTAATGTGAGAATTTTAGTGGAATTTTTATATAGCAAATACAATTTGGTTCAGTCTGATTCGACAAAGTGTGACGTTGAATATTAAGTAGTTTACCTCCCAGCATCATTGCTTTTTACGTTGGCTGCTACACACATTTTTTTTTAAATATTTAAAGATATATATATATATATATATATATATATATATATATATATATATATATATATATATATATATATATATCAATTATGTGATAACTTTGTTATTATAATCGAGTTATTATTTATATTTATTAATTTCATGGTTGTTAACTTTAGAACTGCTCAAGTACTGTTTTAAAATTGTTAAACTAACTTAAAACCTATGGAGAGGCCGGTCGTGGCGCAGCGGCACAAAGTGTGACTGTGATACCCACTGGTTGTGGGTTCGATCACCACTCGAGGAGATAAAATATTTTCCTTAAATTTATATTTCCATTTCTTCGCTCTGGTGTCGAGGCTAAGCGCGGCGTTGAGTTCTGCCACTCAACACACAATGCCTCCAGAATTTGGCAGAAAGTGGTGAACGGAGTGTCTTAACACTAACGCGTGAAGCTGATTTATTTATTTATTTTTATTTTAATTTTATGGTTGTTAACTTTAGAACTGCTCAAGTACTGTTTAAATATTAATAAAACTAACTCAAAACCTATTTAACGGGACAGGAAAATTATAGAGACGTAAGTAGCTATAAGTCTACCATCCTATCATCATGTTTGCCTAGTCATAAAGTGTTTCATTATGTGATTGGATCATAATTGATGATGCCACTCATGGATCCACAATGGTTCAGTAATAAATTAACATCTGACAAACATTTATTTGAACGGGTCCAGAGGATTATATTAATGTAAATGATAATGTTGTGTGTTTATATCTATTTTGTCACAGATTTTTTTCTAAATATCTATTTCTATATATATATTCTATATATATATATATATATATATATATATATATATATATATATATATATATATATATATATATATATATATATTCTATATGTATATTTTATCCAATTCTAAAACATTCTATTACATTCTGTTCATTATATTTTTAATTGACTATAAATAATTATGATGTATGTGCATAATTAAATTGTTACGTGGCATGTAAAATATGTTTTATAGAGGTATTTTCAAGGAATAAACTGTATAAATCAATAATTGTGTTTATTAATAATATATCCATTGAGGCCAGTAGCGCAGGGGCGTAAGGCTGTGACTGTAAACGAGACAGGTTGTGGGTTCGTTCCCACTCGTGGAAATGAAATATATCATATTTTAATTTCTTCGCTCTGGTGTCGGGGACACCTGACACGCAATGCCTCCGGAATTCAGCAGAAAGCGCGAAGAGAAGCAACTTAACACTAGGCTACAAAAATTGGAGGTCTCGGGCGTAACACGTTTTATGCTATTTAAGGCTATTATTTTTTAGGATTTAACCATAAATCTATAATTTTCAGATTATTTCCTGAACTAGTACTACCTGTAGGTACTAGTCATAATTCTAGGTCAACTGAAAGTACCCTCTTAATTTTGATTCCCTTTGTAGTGTCAAAATACGCGTTCTTTGCTATATAAAAGCCATGTATCTTTTTTTAAAGTGAATAAATGTAGAAATATATTTTTTGTCAGGAAATCATGGGACTGTAGATCTAGTATTATGATTTGAATTTCAAATCGATATATCCAAGCGTTTCTGAGATAAAGGCTCTTGACAGACAGACTCAAACTGTCAGACCGACAACAAAGTGATCTTATAAAGGTTCCTTAAAAGGTACGGAACCTTAAAAGTGAATCGAAATAATATATCCATAATCGAAAAGTAGGCTAGTGTAGTGCGAGTTTTTAACTAGTGGATGTTCTTTTATTCAATTCATGCTTGCTAGTGCATAAAAAAATGCAAGCCAAGATGATTTGTAATTCGATTTACAATGTAGCGTGCTGTTAAACAAATCTGACTTAATAAGCTTACTTTCATAAAAATTAAGAATATAAAAAACAATAGAAGAAAAAAAAAATCTTTTACAAATGTTTCATCACTATGAATACATGTATAAGTATTATATGAATTTCATTATATTATATTAATAACCAAATAGACAGTTTATAATATAGTATTTGTCATATAAAATATTATATTCCAATCTGTACTCATAATAAAGTTATATTCTATGTTTTCAAAATGAATTGACGTGGATTATATAAAAAAAATATTAAAATTAAGAAAAAAAAATAGCTTCACGCTGTATCCCGCACACAGCAGGGTAGGCAGAGGGAACCTAGTGTTAAGACACTCCGTTCCCCACTTTCTGCCGGATTCTGGAGGCATTGCGTGTAGAGTGGCAGAACTCAACGCCGCGCTTAACCTCGACACCAGAGCGAAGAAATGGAAATATAAATTTAAGTAAATATTTCATCTCCTCGAGTGGGGATCGAACCCACAACCAGTCGGTTTCGCAGTCACACCTCGTGCCGCTGCGCCACGACCGGCCGGAAAAAAAGATTAAATTTACATAATCATATAAATTTATTAAATAGAATTGATTAAAATTATTCTACTGAAATCATATACAAATTTAATTTAATTTAATTAATGACATAATATTAAATGTTTATTGTTAATTTTGTCACCGAAAAGGAGATACTTACACAATCTCATCAATATATTGGCTGGAGTTATTGCGACGGCATTAATTGGACTTCGAATTAACAGTTAATTCCTGTATACCACTGACGTAATCTTTCTTATTCCAGATTTTATTTACAATTTACACAGTAGTAATTATCCATATATTTGTTAATTGATGTCTACATATTAACTTATTTAAAATCAAAATCAGCTTCACGCTGTATCCCGCACACAGCAGGGTAGGCAGAGGGAATCTAGTGTTGAGACACTCCGTTCCCCATATTCCGCCGAGTTCTGGAGGCATTGCGTGTTGAATGTCGGAGCTCAACGCCGCGCTTTACTTCGACACCAGAGCGAAGTAATGAAAATATAAATATAAATAAGTATTTAATTTCTCCGAGCGGGGATCGAGCCTACAACCAGTAGATTATACAGTCACACTTTGTGCCCCTACGTTTTGGGATCGAAAAGGCCTAAATACCAACCCCTATTTATTGACATATATTTTTAATTGAAATTTCAACACCACATTGCTGTAAACTTGAAGCGGTGAAAATCTAGGCGTGGACACGTCAATTTTGCTGAATAACACATCATTGCTTTTCCAGTATGATATCTTGCCGAGAAGAAACAAAAAGGAGTTCAGCGTGGTTACATTTTAACAAAACAAAGAAAACCGTTCAAAAAATAATAAACCCCAATTATTGAGGCTACAACTCACCAATATTGATACATATTGGTAAGTTGCATCTAGAAAGTATGCGTATAATGATAGAAAGCGAACAGATTTCTTCGTTGTACAGATTTTTAAATAGTTTTATCTATACTTTGCGATTTTAATGTCTTGTTTTTTCAAAAAATAATTAAATAATTGGTATACTTTAACTAATCGGAACTTTAGTTTAGGTGTAGAGATTATTTATTTTGTTAAATTTTGTAAAGAAAGTAATATGAAGTTTGATCACAACAACAATGTCAAAATTTTTAAACTGTGAGTATTTTGTATCAATAGGAAAAAGCTTGATACTCTACTTGCTAAGAGAGCGATCTCTTTCAGGTCACCTACAAAAAATCTACAAAAGCAGAGAAAAAGGTAAATGAAAAGGAAAGAGGTGTATAAAGTTGATAACCTGTTATACATACAGGTATACATAACTATATAAATATATAAAAATATTTACATATAATTCTGTTTATATACATATTTATATTATTAATATTAAGAGATTAAAATGTGAGGCTAGTCGTGGCGCAGGGGAATAAAGTGTGTTTGTAAACGTGACTAGTTGTTGGTCGATCCCCACTCGAGAAATTGAAATATTTATTTTAATTTATATTTTCATGTTTTCGCTCTGGTGTCGACGCAAAGTGCAACGTTAAGTTCCGCCATTCAGCACGCAATGCTTTCAGAATTCGCCGGAAGGAGGAAACGGAATGTCTTAACCCCAGGTTCCCTCTGCCTACCCTGCTGTGTGCGGAATACTGTGTGAAGCTGACAATTAAAACGTCAATTAATTATTTATAGTTGAACTCGTTGAATAATGTGTTCGTTTCTAACGATAAAAAGAAAAAGGTATTTTGTGATATATAATAATATATATGTTGCTTATCTTTCCTATCAACTCAGTTCACTTGGCCTTCAAATTTGAACGCAATCATCCAATAACTTGATAACAATAAATAATTTAATAGTAGCTAAAGTATTGTGATGCAACATAATACAAATTAGTTACCGCTGTATTAAAGCAACGTTATTATAAAATTAAAATATATACATATAGCCAAGATGTTTTTATTATTGGTATCTATATTACTGATTTTATTAGTGTTTGTAACGTTTTCAATAAAGGTGTATACAAAATTTCAACATGGTATATGCAAGTCTGGTGTTCATATGGTTGGAAAAGTGGTAATTATTACTGGTGGTAATAGTGGAATAGGTTTTGAAACAGCGAAGAATTTAGCAGAACGTGGAGCACACGTGATTATAGCGTGCCGCGACGCTCAACGCGCCAAAGAAGCTGTAGAGAAGATTATTAATATTTCTGGAAATAAAAATGTTGAGTATCGCCACCTCGATTTGGCATCTTTTAATTCAGTTCGTCAGTTCAGTGCAGATATATTAAAAACAGTAAAGCGATTAGATGTCCTTGTTAATAACGCTGGCGCCGGTGGTATGGGAAACATTAAGTCAGAAGATGGTAATCAAATAGGAATACAGGTAAATTACTTTAGTACATTTTTACTAACAAACCTTTTGCTACCACTTTTAAAATCATCTGCACCGAGTCGTATCGTAAATGTTTCATCAATAATGTATAAATATGGTGAATTAAATTTTGACAATTTAAACATGGAGAAGAATTGGAATGATTTCTTAGTTTATGCCAATAGCAAGTTATATATGAATTTAATGACTATCGAACTTAGCAGACGTCTAAAAGGAAGTAATGTAACAGTGAACTGTCTTCATCCAGGGATTGCAGCTACAAATATCTTTAGAAACATAAAAACGAATATTATTCGGAACACAGTCAAAGCAATGGTTAGTTATACGTTTTTAAGCGACTGGGAGGCTGCGCAGACATCAATTTATGTCGCTGTATCACCAGAGTTACAAAATATAACTGGTAGATATTTTAGTAATTGTAGAGAAGAAAAACTAACAGATTTTTCACAAAATCCAGAAGATGCTGAAAAACTTTGGAGAGAATCAGAAAAATGTTGTAAAGTATAATTTTAATATGAAGTATTTTATTAATATTTTGTTTAATTCGAGAAAGTTATTTATTGTCAAAGTATTCAATACGATGTGTAAATAATAAATTTGCAATTGTGATCAATTTAATGTTTGTTTTAATTAGTCGCATTTATTTATATTACAATGTTAGTATGTTCAGAGTTTTAAGTTAAGGTCAGATTAGATGCTTACGTTCGATTAGTGTGAATAAAATGATTTGATAGTGTTGTTTTTATTGTATTAAATGGGTTATTTTATTGAACTCCTGAACTGTACTCGTTTAAATAATATTACTACTTAAGTAACACGTTATTAGAGCTTGGGTTTTTATTCTTAAGAGAAGTAAAGAGTAAGTTTCTCCGGATTCTATTTGAGGGATATTATTTAATTATTCTAATTTTACATACAATATTTAATGTATACTGTACAATATAAAATGACAATTGTATATAATAGACATTTCCTTTAATTTTATAGTAATCGCGAATACCTAGATAGAACCGCTAATTTAAAAAATATATAATTTGAAGTTATATTTATACATATACATGTATACAGGGTGGAAGAGGCAGCGCTCCATTTACGGAAACAGCATATAAGGTAAAATATTTCAAACCTATACCTAAAGAAATTAATTAAGATGCCTCAACAGTTTGGACGTAGGATTTTTTTTTCATTTCACGATTTTTATCCATACCTGTATTTAGTGTGACGCGATTACGTATAGATCCCAATAACATAAACACTTACTACTACAAAAATACTACTAAAGGTTAAACAACTTTGAACTTTATCGCTAAGACATACGACTCGATTTCGAAATGAGGCGTGTGCGGCGGTGTTCCTTTGATAGGTTTATGTGTGCGTGCGTCATCCTTACAAATGGCGTTTTGTTTTAAAATGACAATTTTATTATTTATTTTGTTTGAAAAAAAAAACTTTTTCATTTTTGGGAATTTATTTTGTTCTGAATTATATTAGGCTTTTATAGAGTAGTTAAAACTGTGGTTTCATTTAATGTGGTGCTGACACTTCCACCCGTATATCTTAATTGGAGTAATAATTTTGAAATAATGAACAATTTTTATTTTTTTTTAAGAATCTCCTAAAAAATAATCGAGTAATAGATTAAACACTAAATGACAATTTATCATAATGGTATCAGTTTCATCCAAACTTAAAGGAATAGTAAAATACAACGCCAAGAACCGAGTACCTTGCTAAGAAATTTCAGTGAGACTTAAACCGCATAAACCGCTTTTAAGCTATTACGTTCTGGATTACAGTACGATTTTATTTTTTTCTGATATTACAATATAAACACAAATACATCCATCCATAGGTAGTTAAAAAAGCGTCAAAAAATTGATTTGTAAAATAATTAAAACAGCATCGTATGGACTGAAGTACCTACACGCACGTATTACTATCACTAATACTATATATGAAACAATACATTATTCACGAAGTATGTACATAATAAATCAACAAGTGTTAGCGTGTAAAGGTATATATATCTGCATAATCCTTATTGTTGTCATCAAGCGAATGGAGCTCTGGAGCTGGAGGTAGCTCTACAACGTCAAATAGGTCGCGAGTCTACGTTCAAAATGCTTTTAACTTAATCCATACAATCCAATCATATGGAATAAGCTTCAACTCAGACTATACTGAACTGAGTACTGCGTTATTATCGTTTATTAATGCTGGTAATATAATATGTATGTATACATTATGAACATTAAGTATTTCAGTTTTATTTGTATATATATTTTATGTGTGTTTTGAAATTGTATTTATTTGTATGTATATTTAAATTTTGGATTAAAATCTAGCATGCTTTTCAATATGTTTGTCCTTAACTTTTTATTTATTTTTTTTAAACTGTATCCCGCACACAGCAGGGTAGGCAGAGGGAATCTAGTGTTAAAATACTCCGTTCCCCACCTTCCTTCAATTTCCGGAGGCATTGCGTGTTGAGTGGCGGAACTCAACGCCGCGCTTTTCCCTCGACACCAGAGCGAAGAAATGAAAATATAAATGTAAATAAATATTTCATCTCCTCGAGTGGGGATCGAACTCACAACCAGTCGATTTACAAGCACGACAGGCCTCATTTTTAATAATTAACTTTAATAATTAATTTATTTATATATGGAAATAGTTTTCAATTTATTGTTTAGAAATTTCGTAAGTATCAATAATATTTAACAATCAGTGGGCTCCTTTCAGAAAAATATAAATAACACTTAAAATTAAAAAATCTTCATCTTCAGTAGATAATAAAAGGAACAAAAATACAAGGTCAACATTTGCTTATAACATTGTTTGTGTGGGTTTCCATTTAGGAATCTAGAATGTTAAATAAAATTATGCAAAGACACGAAGGCTATTCGCATAATTATGCTTTAGATATTAGATATTGATTTCATTAAGACCATTACCAATTTTGGCAACTAAATAACGATACATTTTTATAATATTGGCAATGAAATTTTGATTATTTCCTTCTTTTTAAATAACGTGAGTTAAGGTCGAGGTCGAACAAAATATTATTTAGTTTTAGAATTTTAAATTTGACTTGTTTTTACTTTATATAGGTATATGTGCCAATATTTTTTGGCATAATTTCAATAATAAATATATGCACAGTTCCAAAAATATAAATATTTGAACGTTTATTTGAATAACGCCTACAGCCGGGCCTCGAAGCCTTTGATACCATTCTGTCGATATTTTTTTGTTGTAGATTATTACACCGAATTTCATGTACTTCTTTTTGTGAACATCACGCAATTTTTATATTGTTTGATGTAAATCATTGATTTGATTTTTGTGGCTGCTTAACTTTTTAATATCAAAGAAAAAATACACTCCTGATCACTTCTACAGAACCGCTAAAATAAAAAACTAAAGAAGTTAACGGGTCTAACTCTATCTCTCCGTTTCTCTCTCTGTCTATTTAATTACATAATTTGTGACTTCAGCTAAGTTTTTCTTTGAGTGTACATAGTTTACTTACAACTCAGCCTAGTTCTATTTCGTTAAAAAGTATATTACATAGTAAAAAATGAATTTTGTATAATATTATATGTGACGTACCCATTACATAAATTTAAAAAATGTTAATTGAGAAAGCTTCACAATTTTTATGCAAATGAAATGAAGAATTACTGAGGGATTCTACCTTTTAATTTTTCATTAAAATTCAAATGCTTGTAGAGGTATTTAGCGGAGTTTTGTTAAAAAGTAAATATTTATTTAATAATACAAAAGGAGTCTTTGAACAGAAATAAATTTCAAATTTTGTTATTCATTGTGTTGAAGTACAAGTGAATAATTTACGTAACTCTTAAATTTTATTTGTTTTTTGCTCTTATACCTATATACATTATTTGGTAGATACGTATAACATCCTGTATGGTTACTCCAGTACTGTGTTGTTTATTTTCTATAGGTTTTAAAATATAATATTAACACTACTTCAAAAATAATGGATTTTAAATATTAAATTTTAAATAGTAATAGTAAATGATTCTATCATCACTTGGAGGAAATAACAAGAAAAGTACGCACTTTCAAATGAAAACATAATTTTAAAAATCGGTCCACAAATGATGGAGAAACCAACGGACAAAATAAAAAAAAATATTCTTCCCCTTATTAAAAAAAGAAGTTAAGCTACTAGGGCTAGCTACTAAAAAAGAAGTTAACCTAATAGAGTTAAAATAGGAAAACGTTTTTTGTTTTCTATTTTTATCTTATCATATACATACATAAGTAGAGTTCTTATGATTCAAATTATATCTTATCAATTGAACGATAATAGTTGTACTTTACACATTGACATATGAAAGCATGTAACGAAAAGGAATGTTAAAGTGACCATGAATTATGTAATTATTGTAATTTGTAGTCTTTCTTAGGCATCATTAAATATTCAGGCCGTATCTGATTACATTAAACTGTCATGTAAGTCCTTATAATAATCGAGCTAGCGGTATAATATGTGTTAGTATAGATCATGAATTCTCTAATAGGTTTATATATGTATAATTACAATCTATAGTATTATCACTGGCTAGCGACTCGCTCGCGGGTTCACCCGCTTGAACTGCACAATTTTTTTTGCTTACTAATCTAAATTCCAGGCACACAAACGCGACTCGTTGTGGGTTCGATCCCCACTCGAGGAAATTATGTTAAAACACTTATTTTGCAGCAATTATGTCGAACAAAATAATCTATATTAACAGAACTTTTTTATTTATGAACCGATTAAAATAAAATAAAAACTCAATGTTAAAGACGCCTCTCCGCGTAAGTCCGGATATCAAGGAAATTTCCTAACAATAGTAGACTGTATGTCGCTTCACAGCTCTGTCTATTTTTCAACGAAAGTCCCATAAAAATGTTTATTTGTATTACAGTATCGTGGAAATAACTATATGTTGTAAAAATAACACAATTTAATTGAAATTACGGACAGATATTTAATTTTTATTTACATTCTACGTATAGATAAGTGAACAAAATTGAAACGTTGATAGATTAGAACACAACCTTTTCTTAATTGTACATCTAAATTTTATTGCTTATTAGCAGACATTACATATAATAGGTACACATACAAAGAAAAAATACGTTAAGAATATTAATCTATATTGTTTTGGACTTTAGAAGAATAAAATGGGTTCCTAGCCTGGAGCAATTGTAAAGCGCTTGGAGATATTTTAGAAAGAAACCTAATATTACAGCAAATTGTTCATGATTTACTATCACCTAAGTGAGCGCTTCTACTTTTATTTTTACTTCAGCTTCACGCTGTATACAGCACGGTAGGCATTGAGTGGCTTAACTTAACGCCGGGCGTTTGCCTTGGTGCCAGAGCGAAGAAAAGAAAATAATAATTAATTTCGTCGAGTGAGGTACGAACCCGCAACCGTCGCGTTACAGTCACAGCTTTGGGTCCCTGCGCCACCACTATCTTAGTTTCTAATTATCTAAAAAAATAATAAAACTTACAAAACATCATATATAATTTTTAAAAGAGAATTTTGCATATCATAAACACAAGCCATAATTTTTATCGCTCGTACATTATTGGCATTCCTTAGCCTTTGTAAAACAGATTGTTTTTCAATCATTTACTTACTGTTAATGAAGTTCTCTTCAATATTGTGTTTTTTTTTTTGATAAATTAATAAAATTTTTAAACTAAATTTAAAAGTTTATTTACTAAATATTATAAAATTTTCTTAGGCTTGAAGTTAAGTAAAAAATTATATATATATATTGAGATATTAAAAATTCTTTTGAAATATATCTTAAAATACACTTCTAGTAAAGATGGAGTTATACGAGTCGCTAATTATAATACAGACACGGGACGTTCATAGTAAATTAAGGTAATTTTGCCTTTCATATATTACGAATATCTTTTACGCAGTGCTTATATTTGTATGTTTGTATTAAAGAAAATGATTAATTAAAATATTATATAAAGAGGAGCTTCAATTCGCTCTGGTGTCACGACAAAGAGCGGCGTTGAATTTTGCCACTCAACAGGCAGTGCCTCAAAAATTAGGTCAATAGTGGGACCGGAGTGTTTCAGCATTAAGTTCTCTCCGCCTACCCTGCTACATACAGGATACAGCGTGGAAATATTTTCGTTCGAAAAACTATAACAAAAGGTTTTATTCGAAGGAATAGGTTAATAAAAAAATATTTGTAAAAACAAAAACCCCGACTGCAACATAGAAAATAAACAAGCCCAATAGTTTATTAGGATTAGCAGTCGGGACCTCTTTAAATTATGCGGGGTTCCTGGTAAAGATTTTATTGAATGAAGAATTACTTATAGGTCCCGACTGTTAATCCTAATAAACTATTGGGCTTGTTTATTTTCTATGTTGCAGTCGGGGTTTTTGTTTTTACAAATATTTTTTTATTTTTCATTTTTTTCTTAGAATTTATTATGGTAATGATAATCATGATATACCTTTTTGAAATCCTGAAATTGAGCTCTTGAATTTGATACCCATATTGTAGTATTCGAAACGAAAATATTTTTTTTCACTAAGTTCAATGGCGTACCACAGCCGCCACGATTATTTTTTATTAGCGTCACCTATCTAAGAACACTTGGGCTGCTAATACAAATCTAACGATACCTCAAATATGTAAATCCGTTCAGCGGTTCTGGAGATACGAGGTAATAAAGAATATTACATACATACAAGATACGCGCGAAAAACATAACCCTTCCTTAGCAGTCGGGAATAAGAGGGGGAGAATTGTTTCCTACACGAATGATGAATAAAAAAAATACATTTAAATCTTAAAACATGCATATTTGCTTTACATTTTATTTGTACTGAATAAAAAAATTGGTTAACATATTTAATATTATAATAATGTATTTTAATATAATTTTTACGTTCATAGAATTGCTTTTATTCTTATCGTTATCAAGTTGTCATAACATTAGTGAAATAAAAGCAATTTTCCTGCAGGTGTTTTCACGTCGATTATATTTTTACATTTATTTTTACGAGATATAAAGTTCTATGGAATGGCTGTCATGGCCCAAATCGACTGTATCCTCAACACGTCCCGACCAGCAACGTTTTGGAGCCTGTTTGTAATTTCTTTGAACTTTTGTTCGCATGGTAGATTAAAGTGTTTGGAGATTATGTAGACTTTGTTTTTTTTATTATATTTAGATTCTTTTTTGTAATATAAAATGTATCCATATAAAAAAGAAAAATATTATATTATAAATTAACATTAAAAAAAATCACAATCTTAGCTATTGTGTTACGTAAAAGATTAATTCGAAATTTGTATAATCTCTGCATTAAAAGTCTTGTAACGATCAATTTAATTATATAAAAGATAGGACAAAAATGTTTTGGTCATTAGGAAGATACCACCGACAAGATATCGTCAGCTGGATTAAACAAAACGCCGTTTGAGTTACTCCACGCAATTTCTTTAAACGATTAAAAAATAAAGAAAAGAATAACTTTAAAAAACTTTAAAAAGAAATAATTCTTTTCCTCACAATTATAATAAATATGTTATAATAAATCAGCTTCACTAATACGTTAAGATACTCCGTTTCCTATTTTCCGTCGAATTCTGAGGGCATTGCGAGTTGAGTAACGGAACTCAACGCCGCGTTTTGCGAAGAAATAGATATATAAATTTAAGTACATATTTCAATTTACTCGAGTGGTGATTGAACCTACAATTGGTCGCGTTCAGTCACACGTTTGCACCTCTGTGCCGCGTCTGGCCTCATAATTTATAATGATAATATTAAATAAATGGGTTATCACGTGAAAATAAGAAAACAAATCACTGACCCAATTTGCTTAAGAATTTCTAAAGATAAAGACAAAATATATTTCTTAGTAAGAAACCGAAATAAACTGCGTCACCCAATTCCTTTAAAGTACTTCCATACCTAACTATCTTTTAATTTATATACAGAGTAAGTCTAGCCGCCATATTGTCTGTCCCATGTAAACAGTACCGCCGGTTGCTGACAGAATGCAATTTCTCGCCACTCTCCAGTTCCAAGTTAACATTTACATTTTAAAGCATTTTATTTCATTTGCAATTCCCTCGATTTCTTTTCTGTTCTAGTAATTGTGGCTGATTATGTTTCTTGTTCTGGTTTAGGTGTGCTTGCTATAGCTGATGTTGATGTAATTTAAAAAAGTTTGTAGGTATGTGTGGGTAATACATACGTGTGTGCTTATATAAAAGCTAGCGGACATGTGCGGCTTCGCCCGCTTGAGCTATACGAATATTTATTTAATATATTTATGAAATTATTTTCAGTTTTCAATAGGATTAAGGAAATATAAGGCTTAATAATAAAAATAAAGCGAAAAAGTAGAGATGATTCTTATTATTAAAAAAAATATGTGAATAAT
>JAATLQ010035217.1:0-27537 GCA_013421005.1 Heliconius erato x Heliconius himera
ATTTTATCTTCGTTTAACGTATAAAATTAATAAAGTATTTAAAAGGATAAGGATTGATATCATTATGGACAAACATAAAAAAAAAAAATAAATAAAAAAAAAAAAAATAAAAAATAAAAAATATATTCAAATTACTATTTTTAGACAGAAATATGCTCACTGTATGTTATCCTTAGAAGATACGAATATGCTGTCGCTGACTTTTTTGTAGATCTTATTAAGAGGAATAATACTCTAGTACATTGTTTTCATGTAGGACTTACCATTAAAGCAGCGCATGCGTGAAAGTGTCTGAACGGGTAGGACTTTATACACATTTATCATATTTATGTCAAATTACAACAAAATATACATATAATAAACCATATATAATCCTTCCCTGAGAAATACTCTACATAATGATGAAAACCGCATCAAAATCCGTTGGATGGTTTAGAAGAAGATAACGTAGAAAGGCCAGACAGAGAAAAAAATCGTTCTTATTTTATAATATATAGAGATAATTGAGACCAGTCGTGGCGCAGGGGCACAAAGTGTCACTGCAAAAACGACTGGTGGTGGGTTCGATCGCCACTCGAGGAGAAATATTTATTTAAATTTATATCTCCATTTTCTTCGCTCTGGTAGCGCGGCGTTGAGTTCCGCCACTCAACATGCAATGCCCCCAGAATTCGGCGGAAAGTGGAGAACGGAGTATCTTAACACCAGGTACCCTCAGCTTACCCTGCTGTGTGCGGGATACAGCGTGAAGCTGATCTGATTTATTTAATAAGTAAAACATATATTTAATAGGTATATTCATATATTTAATAACATATATTTAATAGGTATAGTATTTAATGTAGAATTCACATAAAAATAATAATCAGTTATGTAAATAGCATGTGACATGTGACATGTGGTCGTAACAGCAGTAATTTCCACTGTAAACTGAACACTCCCATTCAAGTAAACTTGTGATTTATATACCTTTTGCTGACGCACTTTATATGGACACAAATGAGACGGTAATTGCTACTATAATATACTTAATAATTGTTTAATAAGAAGGCCTTTTACAATTTTAAATATATATTTTTTTATAAACTGCCGACAAAGTTTTCGAAAATTTATTTCGAAATATTTTTTTATATCGAAAAGTGAATACAAATCCTGTTTGAAATGTTTGTTTTTTTTATTGTAGTTTAGACTTAGGTTAAAGTTTGAAAAGAGTAAACTTTTAATATTATTATTATATCCGTTAAGTATTATTTTTACTATTTTAATAATAAATATTAGAAGAGTAAATGAATTTATAAATTCAAATTGAAACAATAAATAAATAATAAGGAAGCCGTGACTGTAAACGTGACAGATTGTGGGTTTGTTTCCAACTCGAGGAAATTAAATTTTTATAATGTTTTTTAATTCTTCGCTCTAGTGTCGAAGCAAAATGTGGCGTTAAGTTCCGCCACTCAATACGCAATTCCTCTAGAATTCGGCGGGAAATGGGGAACAAGTTTATTCTGCCTATCTGGCTAAATAAAGCCTTGTAAGCTAAAAGGATACAACTTTAGTAATAACTAATTTGTAGAATTGTTAGTACTGTCATCATACTGTGTAATGTACGTTAATTGCGTCTATTATGAACACGCACGATTAATTAGTTCACTGTTAAATGACACTAGCACTAATGTCAATCATATTTTATAGCCATGTCCAAACTATACATAGCAGTTGTAAATTCGTCTATACACATATATATATTTGTTTTTATTGCGTGTTGAATGCCCGAAGTTAACGCCACGCTTTAATTTATTAACAGAACGAAGATCGAGAAAGGAAAATATTAAATATTTAATCCCCTGAGAATTCCCGAATCCACAATCGTTGCGTTTGCAGTCACATACTTGTTTTTGTTCTTTATTTATATTATAACAATCATATAAATTTTATTAAGTTCTAACTCATTTTTATACATAATATTCAATAAAAAAAAATAATAATCTACTATCATCTTGAAATTCCTTTGAAATTTGAAACACAATTTATAATATTGAGAAATGTGTTTCAAACTGACAAAGTAGGGCAAAGTTAGATATATGACTGTAGAACTCACATGGAAACGGGACGTTTTTAATTAACATAATAATATGACAAACTAGCGCCCCGATCGCGGCTTCGCCCGCTAAATATAAATAAATAAATCAGCCTCACGCTGTATCCCGCACATAGCTGGGTAGGCAGAAGGAACCTAGTGTTAAGACACTCCGTTCCCCACTTTCTGCCGGATTCTGGAGGCATTGCGTGTTGAGTAGCAGAACTCAATGCTGCGCTTTGCCTCGATAACAGAGCGAAGAAATGGAAATATAAATTTAAGTAAATATATCATCTCCTCGAGTGGGGATCGAACCCACAACCAGTCGGTTTTACAATTACTATTACAATTTTTTTATTTATTAATCTGAATGATTTTCGTGTTCTAATAACATAATTTTTAAGACTATATCCATACATTAAATACTAAAGTGTCAGCAAATTCGATAATAAAATATTTTTAATACAATTTTGTTGAACCAAATATTTTGTATTCGTATAACTTTTATTTATGAACCCATTTATATTTAAAAAAAAACACTAAATGTTAGGCCAATTTTGAGATTGATGTAAACAAAACGCAGAGATAAACAAACAAACCGTCAAACAGACAAAAATAAAAAAACATTATTTTGGTGTCTATTACATCGAAAAATAATAGATTTTCTCGTATTATATTCCATACACAGACAGAGGTCAATTACAATTTTATTACATGTGTAGACTACACACGAGTGTAAAGTTAAAAGGCATCATTTATTTTAGTTACCATATTTACACAAGTTAAATAACATAGTTTGGTTAGATTTTAGTCATTTATTTTGCTTTATGCACCCTTAAAATGTATTGAATTTACAATAAACGTCCAATTTTAGTACTATATTGTAATAAATGTCCAATTTTAGTTATATAAAGCTGCAAGAAGACGTGGAATTTAATCTTTACATAGTAAGTTAAGCCATTAGGAATTATTTATAATGTTCATTTTTATATGATTTACCAAAGCTCAAAAAAGAAACCTACGTCAAATGTTAGTTTATTTTGTATAAACCACTTACTTATTTTAGCAGTATTAAAAATATTTGTCTTCAAACTTCTAAGAATCTAATAAATTTAGAGGTCCATATTTATGAAAAATATATTGTTATTTCGAATAACTGTATAATAATAAGAATAGCGAGGCCTGTTATGGTACAAGTGAAACTAAAAACGCGACAGGCTTTGGATTCGATTCCCACTCGAAGAAATAAAATATTTAACATTTTTATTTCTTCACTATGGTAAAGAGGCAACGCCCGCCGTTAAGTTCTGCCACGTAATGCCTCAAGATTTCAGCGGAAAGTGGAGAACAGAAGTATCCTAATGAGAACAGAGTGTCTTAGCACTAGATTCTCAAATTCCTCCTGACTAAACTATATACTAATATTATACTAAAATAGAAACATAACGACTGACATGGCAGGTCATTCTTGTCAGTACAAAACATCTTTTATACAAAAAGGAAAGCTAGCTGTCTATTCTGTTTCATTCAAATGCACTTCTCTTTACCAAGTGAGGTAAATTGCTTCTCTCCTATCTATCGGGCCTTTCCTTTTATTGTGTGCCTTTACGGCTATTACCTTTGGATTTACGCTCCGTAAACGATTTAATGGGATTGGTCTATATTTAAACTTTCAAAGCTTACGGCGGATTCAAATTGAAACCCTTCAGGTTTTCATTATAATGATATATAAATATATACAATGTGATACATAAATATACAAAACACTGTTATTTTTAATCAGCTTCACGCTGTATCCCGCACACAGCAGGTTAGGCAAAGGAAACTAGTGTTAAGATACTATTTCCTATTTTCCTCGGAGTACTGAAGTCTTTGCGTATTGAGTGGCGAAAATCAACGCCGCGCTTTGCCTTGGCACCAGAGCGATGTTTCATTTCCTCAAGTGGGGATCAAACCTTCAACCAGTCGCGTTTACAACCACACACTTGTACCCCTGCGCCACTACTGGACGTATTATTATCTATATGTTGTTATTATCGACATATCGATTATTAATTTGTTCTTTGTGTAATATTGTAGGAGGCACAATCAAAGTTTTGAAATAGCCTTTCCTTTCCAGCTTACATCTATTCACTTTTTTGTGCAGAAATTTTTAAGGTGTTATTCCACACTTAGGAAAATCCGACCAAGTCGGACCTGGTCGGTTTCCAGGAGGCGAGGGTTCGGGTCCCGCTACGTTCTCATTTTTTACGTTTTATAAATAAATATCGTATTATATTTTCTTTGTAAATTTTTGTTAGTTCATTGTTAAGGAGGACAGGTTCCCTACCTGTCAATGTCACTCCCCAACTATGTATATATTATAATCTCATTAATATTCTTTTCATTTCTTAGCATCTTCCGGATCAGGCTGATCAGACCAAACAAAACCAGTGTCAAATACGGGTGTTTCCTTCCGCAATATTTTTTGACAGTGCATGCGTAGTGTAAAGAGAAATGCATCCAAACGTTCTTTGTTTTTAAGTTTTTTTTCAGCTTCACGCAGTATCTCGCACATATATATTCCAGGCAGAGGGAATCTGGAAATCTAGTGTTAATACATTTCCGTTCCCCATTTTCCGCCGAATTCTGGGGGCATTGCGTATTGAGTGGCGAAACTTACCGCGCTTTACCTTGACACCATACCAAAGAAATGAAAACATTAAATATTTCATTTCCGCGATTTGGAATCGAACCCACAACCTGTCGTGTTTACAGTCACACACGTACGCACCACGAATGGCCTCTAAAATGATATGATATTGTTGATTCATAAATGAGTAACGTAGTAAAGTAGAGTAAAATGGGTAATATTTACTCATTAAAACAATATCCAGTATATTGTTAAAAGAAATCCGTTTTCTCTTTATACGTAGGTTTTGCTTTTTTGTATCCCAAAATATAGACTGCGATCCCAGGGCCCCCAGACCTACGTCATTTTATCAAAGCTGAAATTTTGAAGAATAATAGTCTAGTACGTAGTTAAGATGGTATGGTACAAACTAACTTGAAAGGTGGGTCCTTTTAGAGATAGCGCCAACTTAAAGTACGTTCACCTACGTTAGTAAGAAGCTAAGTAGAAACGTTAGTATTTAAATATGTTGATAAGAATAATAAAAAAATGCATATTTATTATTACAAGACCCTTCACGTGGGCTTTTACTTTTTCCAGGCGTCCTAAAAGTTGTTTAAAGCTAGGATAAAATATGTAATACTAGGAAACTTTAATTTTACATATATTATTTACGGACTATTTCAAGATCCCCTATAAGCACTCAGACCAATCCGATGTCTCAATCATACCTTTATTAAGAGCTATCTCTGAAAGGGCCCCACTTTCAAGTTAGTGAGTACGCATTCTGTCTTAACTACACATTAAACTAATAGTTCTCCAAATTTCAGGTTTCCTAAAATTACGTAGGTCTGGCGGCCCTGGTATCTTGTTCTAATAACTAAGTCACGTCAATGAGCGCTTAAATTATATAGAACAGACGTAACGATTTAACGTCACTTGTCTTTAAGTGGGATAAAACTGGGAAATATGACATCACTATTTATTTATCTTTTCATAAAATCATATTAGAATAGATAACATTTTATTTCACACAGTATGATAGGCAGAGGAAACCTAGTGCTAAGACACTTTCCCTATTTTCCGCCAAATTCTGGAGGCATTGTGTGTTAGTGGCGGAAATCAACGCCGTGCTTTTGTCTTGACAGCAGTGCTAAGAAAGTGGAAATATTAAATATTGAATCGAGTGGAAATCAAACCCACAACCTGTGGCATTTACAGTCACACTTCGTGCCCCTGCGCCACGACTTACCTCAAAAACAAAATAATGTAGATTACAAATACCATAAATATACAGAAAAATCTATATAATTTTATTACCTATTTTAAAGGCGACCCGTTATTATTTTTTATATCTTCATACGCCCAATTTACGATACAGGTGTGACGGAATTTCTCAAAACTTTTCTTACATAGATTTTTTTTTATATTGAATATTCAGGCTGCGCGTCGGTTGTTTGAACAAAGGCAAAGATAGATAAGATTCCGTGCACGCCTCGGGCTCGAACACATTAAATCTTGTATCTTTTACGTTTCTCGAATATTATTTAAGGTTAAAATTTTTCACTTGGACAAAGTATTTTGATGTTTTTGGGTGTATAATAATGGATTTTTTGCTTGTATTTCCTCTTCTGCATCATATCCAAATAGTGTTGTAAAAAATTTATATATTATATGCGATTGAGGTGAGTCGTGGCGGGTGTAATTGTAAACACGACAAGTTGTGGGTTCGATTCCCATTCGAGGAAATTAAATATATTCATTTCTTCGTTTTGGCGGTGAAGCAAAGCGCGGCGTTGAGTTTCGCCACTCAACACGCAATTGGAAACGGAGTGTCTTAACACTAGGTTCCCTCTGCCTATTCTGCTGTGTGCGGGATACAGCGTGAAGCTGAAAATAAAAGTGATTGAACATTTTAGCTTAGTAATCTGTTATCATTAATTGGTGAAATGATTTTTATATATATTTTGAGAAAGTAATTACTAATATCAGCAATTTAATTAAGTTTATGGGTTCGATATTTTAATATTTAATATGTTTACTTTTTATAGTATTTTCAATACAACTCATTAACTCGAATCGATATTAATATATAAAAATAGCCTTTTAAGGAGCTTGTGTATTAAGCTATAGTCAGACCAAGAGTTGAAAATAGGAATAGTTTTATATTTTCATTTTAGAGGCCGGTCGTGGCGCAGCGGCACGAGGTGTGACTGCAAAAACCGACTGGTTGTGGGTTCGATCCCTACTCGAGGAGATGAAATATTTACTTAAATTTATATTTCCATTTCTTCGCTCTGGTGTCGAGGTTAAGCGCGGCGTTGAGTTCTGCCACTCAACACACAATGCCTCCAGACTTCGGCAGAAAGTGGGGAACGGAGTGTCTTAACACTAGGTTCCCTCTGCCTACCCTGCTGTGTGCGGGATACAGCGTGAAGCTAATTTTTTTTTTTTTTTTTTTTATATTTTCAATAGGTAATAATCTTTTTATGAATAGAAAAAATAAATATGTGATTATATTAGATATTATTTCGTTTATTATATTATTATAAAATATATATATTTATAAAAATTAAATGATATATTGTAAAAAAATTAATAGGCCTCTAATTCACGGCCGTAAAATTTTAGTATCGTAGTCGTAAAATGACGAAGCATATTGTTTATTGTTATAGCTAATAATAATGTGAAGTTATCAAACATTTTAAGATAAAAATTATTATCAATAATTAAGTTTTTATACTCTCGTTTAGATAAAAAGTAAAATATTTAGGTTTTCGTCGAAATCAGTGCAATATACTTTACGGATCGTTGAACTGGACTTTCATTGCTATGTTGTTTAATAATAAATTGATAAAAACTAATCTTCAGAAATCGGCGGAAAAAGGGCAACGAAAGTGACTTAATGGGAACGTAGTGTCTTAACACTTAGGAACAATTAAAAAGTTTTTTTTTCGATAATATTTTGTAAAGCTGAAGTGAAGCGTTGTCTTCTATAAAGCTTTAAAGCCTAAGATCCCAAGGCCCCGAGACCTACTTCACTTTAGCAAAGCTGAAATTTTGAGGACTAATAGTCTAGTATGTACTTTTTTTTTAGTATGCACTCATTATTCTCAGGACACATAGTGCTGGGATGTTTCACATGAACATTGTCCTAGACTCTACCGACAATAATACGATTATGGAAACTTTATCGCGTCTGGGAGGATGATTGGCCCATCAGATTGGCTTGGGTGGGATTGGTGGTGTAACGGGTCTTGAAATAGTACCGTAAATAAAATATTAATAAAAATATGAGGCCAGTCGTGGCGCAGTGGCACAAAGTGTGACTGTAAAACCGACTGGTTGTGGGTTCGATCCCCACTCAAGGAGATGACATATTTACTTAAAATTTATATTTCCATTTCTTCGCTCTGGTGTCGAGGCAAAGCGCGGCGATGAGTTCTGCCACTCAACACGCAATGCCTCCAGAATGCAGCAGTAAGTGGGGAATGAAGTGTCTTAACTCTAGGTTCCCTCTGCCTACCCTGCTGTGTGCGGGATACAGCATGAAGCTGATTTTTTTTACACGGGAAACATTGTTATTATATAAGTTCGTCAAAAAATAAATAAGTCGACATTTTTCTTTCATTATTATTCCTTACGCTGAACGCTATTTCACTTTTCTTGAGACGTGTTGTATGAAATATAAAAATTCTTTCATAGTTCTGTATTCCCTGCGGCAATTCCATGTAACAATGTTAACTATATCTAAACTCGAGGTAAAGAAAGAGAAATTTTTATATATTTTTATTTTCGCCTTTCTCCGCTATTACTGAGACGACCGTGGCGCAGTGGGACAGCGTCTGAATATAAACGTGATGTTCGATTCCTACTAAAGAGAATGAACTATTTTAACCTTTTTGCGCTGATAAGAAAAAGCACATCCGCAACAAATAAAAACGTTGCAAACTTTTTAGTATTATCTTAATTTCCTGCCCTTAAAATTTATTTTACAACTATTTTTTTTAATTATATTAATATTTAAAAAGTAATAAAATAATTCATATTATTAAAAACAATTAAAAATAATAAACAAATATTTTATTCAAATTATTAAATTTACACACATTTACTCTAAATACCTACTATACAATATGACAGTCAGTTCCAAGATTTCCAAAGCACCCCACCGTGTTATGTTGTACTAAACCAGGGGTTCCCAACCTTTTCTTGATCAAGGACCACTTTTATATCATTCTTGGTAGCAGCGACCACTATGCATGTAGGTATATTAAAAACTAACTGTGATAATTAAACAGAACCTTCGCCTCACCATCCCCAGTCATAAAATTTAAATTGTTTGCGGACCACTTTTAGGACTCTGCGGACCACTGGTGGTCCGCGGACCACCGGTTGGGAACCACTGTACTAAACGAAAAATACGATATCGTGAAATATAATATTACAAAAACAGTATACTTTTAACGAGCCCTGCCTTGTTTCTTTCTCAATGATTGCTTTCACGAAATTTAATAACCGCGAAATATCTGAAATAACTTAAAGAACCGGTCGAGTAAACTTACGCTATTCAATTTGGAGAATTTCGTTGTATGAAGTAAAAATAACTGAAATTACCCTTATAATGGAACTTTTATATGAGTATGAGAAAGATGCTCAAGCAAACGTGGCTATTATATCTTTTACTTATTGAATTTAACTTGAAGATTTATGTTGGATATTTAACATTTGAAATATTTAACATTTCAACAACAGTGTGTAAAATATTAAATATTTTATTTCTTAGAGAAGGTTCGAGAAGATGAGAAGCATTATCATTTTCATTTCTTCGCCTGTTACGAGGCAAAGTGCGGCGTTGAGTTCCGCCACTCAACACGCAAGGCTTCTAGAATTCAGCGGAAAGTGGGGAACATAAGTGTCTCAATAAGAACGAAATGTCTTAACTCTAGGTCCCCAGGTTACCTCTGCGTACACTGCTACAAAATATGTTTGTAAAATCATGCTCTACAAAAGAGGCAATACTATTAAAAATCTTTAAATGTTTTTAATATATTAATCGTCTAATATTTCCTTAAAACACGATTTCGATAAGCCTCTTAAAATCTGCAAATATTATGAATGAAGGTTAATTTACATTTAAACGAAAATAACTTTAATTTAATTATTTTGAAAGTTTAATTTTCAAAAATAATATCCATTTATTTCATTTAATTGGTTGCTCAATTCGGTATCATAATTATAGCATTCCTTTAATTCTCAGCGGTACAAGGGTGTGACTGTGACGTGATGGTTGTGAGATCGATCCCCACTCAAGGGAAAAGAATTACTCGTCGATGTCTAGGCAAAGCGCGGCGTTGAATTCCGCCACTCGACACGCAATGTCTCCAGAATTCGGCGGAAAGTGGGCAAGGGAGGGTCTCAACACTCCCTCTATCAACCTCTGCCTACCCTGTTATATACGGGATACAGGATACAACATGAAACTGATTTTTTTTTTTAAATTATAAAGAAAATGTGCCGTTAATTATTAGAATAAAAAATCTAATAATTTGGTTTCTATTCAGTTTCCAACTACATTACAATTTTCAATTTGAGTCGTATTAAGTTTTAAATGAAGAAGGAAATGATCACGGTAAATGTATGAGATTATTATTAAAATTTAAAACTCTCCAATCGGTATATAAAACGTCGTCTTTATTCAACATATTGGGACTATGAATGCAAAGTAGTATTTCATATTTTAGAGATCTAAATGAGGATAAGTTAGAAATACGTCACTGTACTTTAGCTAACATACTAAATAGTTCAACTTAACCACGATTTTTTTTTATTATAAATGAACAAACACGCGTCGGGCTCGCCCATGGAGGGTTCCGTACAAAAATAGGAGGACTTGAGCCTTTTCTGAAATTTAAGCTTAGCTTAGTCAGAGCCCTTTCATATGATACCTCACTTGAACTAGCAGTTGTAATATCAAATTTTGCCCTTTTCCCTTTTAAGATAATTATTTTTTAGGACTTAAGTCCTAACTATACATTTGTGGTAGTTTTCATTTTTTTTTTCTAAACTAGTACTACCTGTATATGCTAGTTGCCAAATTTCATACTACTAGGTAAACCGCAAGTACCCTATTCGTTTTGATTCCCTTTATAGTGTCGAAATATGCGTTTTACGAGAACCTGGTTTGAATTTCAACTTGATATCTCCAAACGTTCCTGAGATAAAGGCTCTTGACAGACAGACAGACAGACAGACGGATAACAAAGTAATCTTATAAGAGTTCCGTTTTTTCTCTAAAGGTCACTCAAACTCAAAAAACTCAAAAAATGATTGTAAAGATATCCATCGTGGCGGTTTAATTAGAGGTTGTCTGATCGGCTGTTTGACCGTAAACGCAGTGAGTTTAATAAAAATTAAAGTTTTGGGTCGGTTTCTTTATTCAACTTCACGCTATATCCCGCATATTGGAGAATTCTGGAGGCATTGTGTATTGAGTCCATATATTGGCATGAGAACATTAAATACTTAATTTCTTCGAGTGGGACTCGAATCCACAACCTATTGCGTTTACATACACACGCTTTTGCAACTGCGCCATGACTGGTCTCAATTTTTTATTTCACAATTTTATTTATTGTCTTATTTATTGTTTTTAGTGGAAGACCCTTCAATCCATGAAGATCTTGGCTGCAGCCCAGTCAGCTCCTGAAGGATGATATGTTAAATGTTCTCGATATTTTGTTTACATTCAAATGCTTCTTTAATATGTTTACTCATCTATTTATAAACCATGCATTTGGCTTTCATACACTTGGCTAACTATTGACTTTACAATGTTTCATTTGAATTATGAGGATATAGTAAATTTTAAATTTGAATGATTCAACATTAAAATATTCTTTATATTTTTTTATTTATCTATATATTTAAAGAAATAAACTGGCCAGTCGTGGTTGGGTTGTGGACTCGGAGAAATTAAATATTTATTTAAATATATATTTCCGTTTCTTCGCTCTGGTGTCTAGGCAAACCGCGGCGTTGAATACCGCCACTCAACACGCAATGCCTCCAGAATTCGGACGAAAGTAGGCATCAAAGTATCTTAACTCTAGGTTCCCTCTGCCTACCTTGCTGTGAGCGGGATACAACGTGAAGCTGATTTTTTTTATCTATGTATTTATTAGGAAGCCAATAGTAAGGCCCGTATTTATGTACATATAAATCACTCTCAACTCTGAGATCAATCTTGAAATGCCGTTTTCAATCACAGAGTATAATTTACCAGTAGTTCCCGATATCTTATCATTTAAGCAAACAAACAAACAAACTGTTCCGTTTTATTATATCTCAAGATTGATCTCAGAGTTGACAGCAGCTTACAAGTACGGCCCTAAGACCATAGTATACAAAACAGGAAAAAACGCGACGCTGAATATGCATGATATAATGTATTTTCGAACTCAATACAGACTAACAGACCAGCTCATTTGAACTTCAACCTATCATTTTCCTTTCTAATCTCAATATTAGAGGAAATTAGACAACGTATTTTTTTAAATTACGAGTTTAAAGTGTTATTCCACACTCAGGAGAGTACAATACTTTTTGTTTTTGAAAACGTATAAATCTTTGAACGTAGTGAAAATTGAACCCGCGACTATTAAAAACCGTCCAAGAATTGAAATGAATTGCACAAATCTCGCTACGTTCAAATTTTTATGTTTTCTATAAAAGTATAAATCACTAACTGTCATAATTTTTTACTCTATTACACAGTATATGGAAAATATATGAACATATTTTAAGTATAATTATTAATATATTCCAATTATAAAACAAACAAAAGAAAAACATATTAAAAACAAAGAAATACCTTAACTATATTTCCTTATATTTCCTTTCTGTGTCGTCCACAGAATATTCTGCGCATTACAAGATAACTACCGTTTCTATTCACACTTTACAAACGTAGTTCATGTGATATTTATTTACTTCAATTCATTTATTTCTTTGTTTAGTTTAATAAGTGTAAATTGCTGTTATATTTTCAAACAACATAATATTTGTGTATGCTCTTATCTTATGAGTTTTGTTCATGGGTGACTGCGTTGTGTAGCGATTAGACCGCGATTTGATACTGTTCAATAAATATTTACATTTTCTATCGATTATATAGACGTGCTTATCAAGTTCTTATTGACATCAACAGTATGAACTTTGTTATGTGTTGTTTCTTTAGATTTATCTTTTAATCCTATAAAAAATATAAGATAAGTAATGACTTAGAGCTGTAAATCATTGATATCATCATTTTCCTTTATATCAACAGCTTATTTCTCACACAACGTTCGTTATTATCTATGACGGAAATAATTAAAAATAAAATCCCGTATATATAATAAGAATTAAGATAAAATGATTAGCGCCATCTATTGGTGTGTTTTGTAACTGTTACAATTGTGAGTCAACTTGATGATTCACGTGATTTCCATAAAGCGGCCTCAAACCTCCAAAGCAGACTTATTAGTTTCTCAATATAACGACAGATGTCGCACTGATACTATAAAAATATAAATATTAATGTTCTGAATATAATAACGTGTTAATATTGTTTTAATTTTATAGAAAAATATAAGAGTAAAAATTTTATAATATAAAATTTAAAAATATATAAAATTACTATTAAATGGTAGGTGATGAAATATTTTATTTATTCAAATTAATTTTATATAAAAGAAAACTATAATTTAATATTATTTTTAGTATTTAATTATTTAAGTATACCTAATAAAAAAAACTGTTTTATTTTCGGTTGAAATAAGTAAAAAATACGTTAAATTTTCATATGTTACCGTCTTAAGATGAGATTAAACAAAAACCAAATGTGGTAGAAAGGAAAAGCTTATAATTAAAAATATACATCGTTCTATTTAATAATATTTATTTATATTACACTGTGCATCAATTTAAAAAAAATACATGCAATATATTACAATAATTTTACTATTCTCTTCCCCAGAAGGTGTAGTGACGGCCTCAAGCTGGCCTCGTCGGGCTCGGGTAGCCCGGCGCCGCCGCCGGTGCAGTGGCGAGTGCGGAGAAAACCAGGTAAATAGTTATTTACATTTAATATTTATATTGAGGCCACCGTGGCTCAGCGTCTGATAGTAGACGACGACGATTGTGAGTTCGATTTCCGTTCGAGGCAATGAGTTATTCTAGTTTTATCGCTGTGGTACCTACATAGATGAAAATGGTGTCAGAGCACAGTTAAACATAAGCAGAACAGAGTATCTTTACACTCCGTTCTCAACTGCTCGTTTGAATAATATGAACAAGAAATATTTTAAAGGATTTGAATAAAATTTGGCACACAAGTGGTATGTAATTTGGATATAAGATAATTTATATCAAGATAAATAAGACGTTAATTGTCTATTGTCGAATTATTTATTAAGTCCCAACAACAAAATATATGTTAGGTATAAAAACAGCTATTACTTTCTATAACTGTATATTTGTAATGAATCGATAGCTGAATTGCGTGTTGAATAGCGGAACTCAACGCCGCGTTTTGTCTTGACACCAGAGCTAAGAAGTGAAAATATAAACCTTAATAAGTATTTCATCTCCTCAAGCGAAAATCGAACCCACAACCAGTCGATTTTACAATCACATTTTGTGCCACTGCGCCACGACTGACCTCAAAACATAATTTTGGAAGTTGATTTTAGAAACTAATCAGAACTGAAACTAATCACTGTAGTGAGATGTTCTCGAATCGCTGATAACGAAATATCGAATATCGAAATCGAAATATCTCAAAATTCAGCTTTACCATTACAAATTAGATGCTTCTCAACGCTTCAGTTTTCTATTGGTCGGTTTAATTAGAACCAAACTTAATTTCTTTGCTCAGATACTAAAGAAAAAAAACTCATTACGCTATTCACAATTCGGCGGAGAGTGGCAAACGGAGTGCCTTGGCACTAGGATACTTCTACCTATCCTGTAATATGCAGGTGCGGGATACAGTGTGAAGCTGAAAAAAAGACAAACGTTATTTTTTTTTACATTTCATTGAACAATTTTTGTTGACACATTTTGTAATAATGATCCTCGCGATATTGTACCTAAAAGTAATTTTATAATATTTAATCAACAAGCCTATCAATTGTTGTGAATTCTTAAATTTTACAAGAAAAAAGTTTAAGTTTATTAAAAATTTTATATTTTAATGTTCTAAATAGTTATAAAGTTTTCTTCGAAATTTTGTTAATTTGTAAGAAATTTTAAAATTAATTCATCTTATTCACAACATAAATAATAGAAATATATTTTTTTGTCTTGATGATGAAACTAATGACTTTACCTAGTTTGCCCCGAATTTATTTTAATCATTTATTGATATTGATACTTCAGCGACGTAACCAAATCTACCATCTATATTTCTATGTTTTTATACATTTTTTTTTTGTGAAAATTTTCTTTTATAGTGCAAAATAAATAAAAAATTAAAAATAAAATATAAAAAAAATCTTACATCTGCTGTCATATATGAAATGTAAATTGTAAATATCGTTATAGGTATATAGTGTAAGTTATCGATATTTTATTTTCATTTAATTTAAATATGGTCATTTAATTTACTTACCACAAATCATCTTCAAATTAAGCGATATATGGAGAACTCTCTTTCTAATTAATTGTAAAGTTAAAAAATATCAATTTATATTTTTACGGAAGGATAGCTTCTATATTATAAGTAGGAAAAATTGAACCTAGGATCTATCTTATCCTATCCTTAGAATACTACAAAATACGCGCAATATATAAGAACCTTCCATCCTTTTATATTTCCTTGTTTAGTCCTTCATTAAATAAGTTTAAATTAAATCTAGACCACAGATACTTACAACGATTATCTATTCAAATAATAAAATTGTAAATGACCGCTGTCTGTACCAGTGTACGAGGTGCATCAAAATACATATATATGTGAGTTGTCTGTTTGTTTCTTTGTTTGTCTGTGTGTTTGTGCAAGCTAATCTCAAAACCAGTATATAAAAAAGTTGATTGATATTTTTTTATTTTATATTTTTAATATAAAATAAAAAAATATCAATCAACTTTTTTAAAGTTATATCACTTTCAAACGGACGAAATCGCAAGGGCGGCTTGTGAATTTTAATTAATAATTTATATGAAAACACACATTTTGATTTCTGTTTTATTGCAGTCAAAATTGTTTTCTGATATGAACCGTCGTGTATAAGCTATATTACATGTAAATACATGAAATAAAGACGTGTCGAAGAAAAAAAAATATTATTTAAGAAGTTAAAATGATAAACTTGCATTATTTATACGTACACTGGTATTACGTTTATTACAATAGTTACTCATCAGCTTTGGACTGTATCTCATATGTAGGAGGGTAAGTGACCTAGTATTAAAACACTACTCTCCACTTTCCAAATTCTGGAAGCATTGCGTGTTGAGTGGCGGAACTCAACGCCGCTCATCTTGTTATTAATCAAATAAAATATTCCACAATATTCCTTGTACGTTTTTCTTTATACAGTAGAGAATAATAGCATACATTGTGAAGAAATCTTTAAAGTCACGGTAATAATGATGAACGACATGCTTATGGCTTATTTAAGAACTGTATCTACGGTACAGCGAGTGCGTGACTCCTCATAATATTATATGAATATTTCATATATTTCATGATTCGGATAAACTGTGTGAGTTATTGTTAGACTTTATGCCTAAATCATCATATTAAAATGTAAGCGTGTTTATTTTTTATGAAGATTTGTTCGTATGTGTTATATTACGAGCATTTTTAGGGATCTGTAATATAAAAAGAAAAAGGAAAAAAACGGAATCCTCCGTCTGTCAAGACTATTTAGCCCGATATCGCTTGAAGGTAGCTGATATTAACATCTAATGTTCAGGTCTACGGTCCCTTGTAGCACTGAAAAAATGAGGTTGCATCGATTTTGTTGCATTTTTTGCAACCAAATTTTGTAAAGAGGAGGTTATTAATTCGACTGTATTTCTTTATGTTTGTTAGCTCAGAACTTTTAGCTCTGATTTTAATGATTCTTTTTTTGTTTACGTGACTTATTTTACACAGTTACGTGATTATTCTTTTTTATTGGAAAAGACACTTGAAGAGTAGTTTTATTAGAGTTTAGTTGGATTCCGTTTATGGATATCTTAGATAGATTTCCACCGGATATAGATATCCCGTGGAAGTCGGTTTTTTTTTGTTAAAAATAATAATCATGTATGAAAATCGTCGCGTAATCAAAACCAATGATACTTCTCGTAGACCTACAGTTATGAAAATATCATAAAAGTGCAAATTTATGTGTATATTACAGAAAAAAAAATTACAAACTTATATTTGTTGTTCTTTCCTTACAAATTGAGTGCATACAGACGTATGGTACGAAGCAACTTTTGTAAGTTGTCTCGTTGACCTACAATCTTGAAATTGGTACGGAACCCTGAGTCGGTGAACCTGACTGTTTAAATTTATAATTAAAAATATAATGTATATTTCAATAAGTATGTAGTTTATAAACTAAATACTCTTTTATTAGCTGTGCGTAAGTGCATAAAAAACATTTTCTGCGTACCAAAGACCTTGAACAGAACCCAACAATAAATAGAAATTAGCGGAACATATTAAACATTAATCAAATAAATTTTCAAACAAATATCAACATAAATTATTATTAATAATTACACATTAAAGTAACCGTTTCATAAACACTACTGTGCTGTTTCCAGAAAAATAAAATTACACAAACATATAACGATATTTCCATTTCCCTGTTTAATAACGATTCATTTTACGATTTCCTCAAACGATAATGCCATGAGGCCAGTCGTGGCGCGGTGGCACAAAGTGTGACTGTAAAACCGACTGGTTGTGGGTTCGATCCCCACTCGAGGAGATGAAATATTTATTTAAATTTATATTTACATTTCTACACTCTGGTGTCGAAAGCGCGGCGTTGAGTTCTGCGACTCGACACGCAATGCCTCCAGAATTTGGTAGAAAGTGGGGAACGGAGTGTCTTAACACTAGGTTCCCTCTGCCTACCCTGCTGAGTGCGATATAAAGCGTGAAGCTGATTTATTTATTTTTATTTGTTAATGTAAATAATCCATACATACATACATCCATACATACATATACACTGCAATGGTTTCTCGGAGCAACATTTCATGACTCATAAAACCCTTTGTGCTGCACACAATCAGGTTGTTGTTGATTACAAGTCGCCTTTAATCTATGAATACGTTTCCTAGACTAGGTTTATGGGCTTAGAAATAGTGGTTTCTGGATTTAATTGTTTTCTTTTAAATAAGTTATTATACAAATAGTAGATTCTGAAATAGGTATGAGGCCGTCGTGGTGCAGTGGTACAAGCGTGTGACTGTAAACGCGACAGTTGTGGGTTCGATTCCTACTCGGGAGAATGGATTATTGTTTATTAATATTTACTTTTTGGTCTGGTAACAGGACAAAGCGTGGCATTGAGTATCGCCACTCAACACGCAATTTCTTGAAAATTTGGCGGAAAGAGGGAAAGGGAGTCTTTTAATAGTAGGTTCCTTGAGCCTACCCTGCTAAATGCTGAAAAAAATATATATTGAAATAGATAAAATATTTTTTATAAAAAAACGATATTTTGTGGTAAAAATAATCTAAAATCAATATACTTAATTAGTATATATAGATGTATATTACATAAGAAAAATAAACTTTACACGTAAACGTGCTTCTATAAAACAAAAACTAAAGGAAATTCTATTTTCCTCCACGTCTTCTCTACGTCATGTCTTACGCTGTCAAAATTATTCACGCTATTACACGATAACACTCCGCCAGAAGCAAGACAATTAAGTTAAGGCGATAAATACATTACTTACCATACATACATACGCGTACATATACATCCATATTAAATTAAATGACGTATCTTGACGTGCCCTGAACGAATGCTGTTTTTAAAGAATAAATATAATAATAAAACTGTAACTCTCACTGTTGTTGTTATTAAAATCAGCTCCACCGTTCCCCACCTTCCGCCGAGTTCTGGAGGCATTGCGTGTTGACTGGCGGAACTCAACGCCGCGTCTTTGCCTCGACACCAGAGCGAAGCAATGAAAATTTAAAGGAAAATAAATATTTTACTTCCTCGAGTGGGGATCGAACCCACAGCCAGTCCATTTTACACTTTGTGCCCCTGCGCCACGGCTGGCCTCTGTTATTGGGAGCATTTATTTATGTAATAGAAACAAAAACGATTATTTTTAAAACTTTTGTTTGTTTGTCTGTGCGTTTGTTCATGCTAATCTCAGAAAAGGCTTAAACGATTTAAATGCAATGCACATGTTTTCACTGTTCTATTTTGACAAAATAAGTTTTTTGACTTTCACGATTATTACACATTTTAAAGGAAACTATTTTAACCGGATTAATCGCGTATATTTTAAATTATACATTTTGGAAACCTGTCTACCCGTGACCACGGACTACTGCAAAGTGTTCGAAATGTTGGGTTTCCAAAATGTATAATTTAAAATATACGCAATTAATCCGGTTAAAATAGTTTCATTTAAAATAAAAAGTATTTTGGCAAATTTGCCTTAACATTTAGTATATTCGTTTTATTTCAATCGGTTCATAAATAAAAAAAAATTTAATATAAAAAGATATAACTAAAAAAAGCTAAGCCTAAATTTCAGAAAAAGCTCGAGACCTCCAATTTTTGTACGGAACCCTCGGTGGCCCGACCGACAGAGAAATAAGTGACAGACCCAAGTCGCTTAGAACGTTTTTAACCGAGGACCATTAAGTAAAAAGAAATAAAGTCACACATTTCGCGAAATTTACTTAATTAAATAACACGAATAAGCTTACATTTAACCTTGAGTTCATAATAACTGCAATTACTTAGTATTTAGCGTCATACTCTAAATAGATTTCCACATAACTGATACTATCTATTAATGATATTTGATCACCAGTCGTTGGTCAGCTCCAACATTAATTGCTATCACGCGATAAAATTTCCCTTTTGCGTCATAGGACATTTTGTCAGTCGTAATTTTCCAAACTTTTGGCCTTCAAAACTTCGTTGATAAGACCTTGCTTTTGTTTATAATAGGCATAAGCTTAATATAATAAACTTAAATTCAGAAGAAATTTTTTAATTAATATGTATGCTTAGCTATTTCCTCGACAAAGTTTAATTAAATAATTACTTTTAACAGCTTATTAGATTTCATCAAAGAATAACTACTGATTTTGATTTGGTTACGAACTGAAAAAGGTTGCTGGCTTCGGCTGGATGCGGATGGAGGATTGGGAGCTCTGGTGCACCCTGGGGAAGGATTATGCCCAGTATCGACACGAACCGTGTGATTTAAATGATGACGTGGTTGTTCATGATATATTACGTTAAGTACATCGTTCATAGAAACGACTACGATTTAATAAAGTCAATCAAAGAAAGTATCTTCGACTTCTACTCCGGAATAAAATGTAAGTTATTAGGACACCTTACGTATCTATACTAATATAATAAAGCTGAAGAGTTTGTTTGTTTAATTAAACTCAAAAACATCTGGAACTACTGGTCGGATTTACTTTTTAATTGTTTTGTATTAAAGCTACATTCTTCAGGAGTGCTATAAGCTATATAACATTACGGTTTAATTCTTAGTTATCTTTAAATAATGAAATAACAATAAGTAGAAACGCCATCGTATTACTTTAGCCGCGTGCGCTGTCGGTATAGTTAAATATATGCAAGTACATTAGTAATACAAAAACATTCAATTTTATTAGTTCTAAAATAAAATCCACGACATCCTATATCTATCTCTTATAAATAAGTCAAAATAAGACATTTTGTGATATAAAATAATGAAAAGTTGCAAGGTGATATTTTAATTTTCTTTATTTGACAAACATATTGAAACTTACGAGCGAAAGTTATTCCATCATCAAGGAAATTTTATAAAGATAAGTTTTGGCCTATAGCATGTAAATTCGACGTATACTTTTCGAGAAAATGTAAAATTAAAATAATTCAACGCTGTGTTTACGGCCGCAAGCATAGGCTCGAGTCCCGCGGGGGGCGCCCTTGCCGCCGATTTCGTCCTAGCAAACAGCGACGTAGTGTTTGCACTTTCTCAAAATTATGAAAAATAATTGTATGTAGATATTACATAATCAATCTTATGGTAAATACAGTGGGCCGCTAGTTATATATATTATTAGTGTAAATTACACCTGAGTATCTAAATATTTAAAATAAAAAAAAAATGTGTTTTTTATTACACCTGAGTAGATGTCCTCTGTCCTCTCCCCTGTCCTCGAAGTCATATCAATTTGTCTAAGTAAACCAAGGGCGGACAAATTGTTGTGTCTATGAAAGAATAGAAAATAGTGACTTAATAAGACTATAGTGACTTATCTCTCGCTACACTCTCTCTCTCTCTTTACTCTAATTTATTTAAAAAATAACATCATATTTAATGTCTTTATTTGTTTAATAACTGTTAATATAATGTTAAATACAGCACCTGCCATCTATTTAAACTTTACAAGCCAACCACTTACCAATACTCATTTATCATTATTATAAGAAACTTAAGTCTTAATACAGCAATTTACAAAACTGTCATTAACCTTATTTTTTTTAAGTTAAAAGTTGTTCATTAATAATGTATTATGACTGTTATTTACATAAAACATTCATATAAAAATAAAGGTCAGTCGTGGCGAAGGGGCACGACGGGCGGACAAAGAGACAGGCTATGGGTTCGATTTCCACTCGGTAAAATGAATAAAATAAAATAAATAAATAAATCAGCTTCACGCTGTATCCCGCACACAGCAGGGTAGGCAGAGGGAACCTAGTGTTAAGACACTCCGTTCCCCACTTTCTGCGGAATTCTGGAGGCATTGCGTGTTGAGTGGAGTGGAGTAAATATTTCATCTCCTCGAGTGGGGATCGAACCCACAACCAGTCGGTTTTACAGTCAAACTTCGTGCCGCTGCGCCACGACTAGCCCCGGTAAAATGAAATATGTAATATTTTCATTTTATAAACCAGCCTGCTTCATGCATAGTTAAAGAATTAAGTTAAAAAGTATATAATTCCGAAAGCTATCATTAATTTTATTATATGATGTAAATGTAAACGCCATATACCTACCACATATTAAAATTTAACTAAAGTTAATTCTTTTGTTTCTATTACAATGTCAATCTCAATATGTCTTGTTCGCTTCGATTCCCATTTAGGATCACGCATGTTAATTTTTAATGCTTATAAATATTTCTTTTCTTCGCTCTGGTAACAAGTCAAAAGGCGGCATCATTTCCGCCAATCAACATGCAGTGCCTCGTAAATTCAGTGGTAAGTGGATAACGGAGTGTCTTATCACTAGATTTGCTCTGCCCTGTTATATTTATGTATACTGCGGTACAGCTTAAAGCTGAAAGAAAGAAAAAAATATTAATATGTTTAATATATTGCCTTGTAAGTTGTATTATACAGTCATAACGCCTAAACTAAATACATATATAATATATGTTATTTCGCAACGATCTTCATACAAAGATAAATTTGCGTGAGATACTAACAACTCTGACACTTTAATTTAAGGCGACATCCACTTTAACTGTTCCTTTACGGAATTATAGTCATAGTAAATTCTCCTAAGATCGCTTTGGTAATTTTATCCTGTTTCTCAAACGATTAAGAAGTAAGAAATTTTACCTGAGTGATAAGAAAAGGAAATATATCGATTTTTAATGTTTATTTTTAGATGCAAAAGGAACATATCACAATATTAAAAAAGATCGTTATTGGTGCGAAACAAAAGATGAAGAAATGAGTTAATACATATAAATGGTTCCACAATAAACGTCAGATATAAACTATATTTCCAATAGGTACTCTTTACAAAAAATACAGTAAGATTTGTACAGTATCTTGTTAATTAACTAAAATTACATGATTTATATCTAATTTTCATCTTGACACTGTATTCTTGTGGCACGATAAGCGGAGGAAGTCTAGTGCTAAGACACTCTGCTTTCCACTTTCTGCCGAATATTAAACAACGCCATACTTTTGTCTCGAAACCAGAGCGAAGAAAAGAAAATATTAAATATTTCATTTCCTCGAGAGGGTATCGAACCCACAACGTGTTTACAACCACACGCTTCTTCCCCTACGCCACGACTGGCCTCAATCTATTTTCTTACTTTTAATACCCTAAAACCATACAATAAAGTTATCAATATTTCAACAAGTTTGCAAAGTGCCAGAAGTCACATCACAACAAAAGATAACGTATTCGAACTAACGCGTACGCCTCGAGCTATAACGCGTCAAATTACAGAACATACATGTGTTAGACATCCTGAAACTTCTAATAACATAAGTACAGTACGGTCAACAAGTCGTGGCCACTTCGAAGTTAGCTGTAGACGGCTGGGCAGATTTATTTTTAGAATTTTTCTTACTTTTAAATATTTTCTTCTCGAGTGAACTGTGTGCATAAGTTCAAAAAACCTAGCTTCAGGGCGGCCACGACTTATTGACCGTACTATAAGTTTCGTCTGACGTGTATTTTATGGGTGGGTGTTATATTGACGTATTTCTGTCAAGCCACTTTCGACAAAGATTGAAGCTGTGACCTTTACTTTAATTTAATAGTCTAGTTTGATGCTGGTGAAAATTCAGTTGACGTATGTTGACATAATACATATATAATATATAGGCAAAGTAGTAGTTTCTTTGCTCTGGTATCGAGGTTAAGCTCGGCGTTGAGTTCTGCCAATCAATACACAATGCCTCCAGAATTCGGCAGAAAGTGGGGAACGGAGTGTCTTAACACAAGGTTCCCTCTGCCTACCCTGCTGTGTGCGGGATACAGCATGAAGCTGATTTTATTTTTATTTAAAGTAGGTATCAGAGTGTCTCATCACTTGGTTCAATCTGCATATCCTGCTGTGCGGGATACAGCGTGAAACAGATTATTTTTTATTAATATGTAGGTATATGTTATCTCGAACATTTACTCAGACGTTACTAAAGTTAATTAAGTGCCTTCTGAGGTCGAAACTATGCGTATTAGTATAGTGTGAATCATTAGCTACGATAGGTAAATTTATGGAGACGCCAAGTTCATTAATTATATTGTAACGTTTTACTATATAGTAAAGCTATATAATGTAGCTTCACACTGTATCCCGCACACAGCAGGATAGGCAGAGGGAACCTAGTGGTAAGACACTCCATTCCCCATTTTCTGCCGAATTCTGGAGGCATTGCGTGTTGAGTGGCAGAACTCAACGCCGCATTTAATTTAATTTTTATATAATGTAGAGCTCTTGAATATGTATTTTTTTTTCATGTTGTATAACGGGTAGGTGGAGGGAACCTAGTGTTTAGACACTCCGCTCTCCTCTTTCCACCGAATTCTGGATGCATTGCGTACTTACTACTTTTACTTTAGGAAAATTTAGGCATTTTTATTAGAAAACAACTTGGCAACACAAATGCTTATCGCCTCCTTCCGCAATTTCCTCTATTCCATTACGCAGATTACATTTACATTTCTCATTTTTGGTTAATTAGTTTTTTAAATTTATAATAAGGGTACTAATTTCTAAATCCACGTATATATATAATTTTTATTAAACTTGTGAATTCTTTTTTATTTATTCCATTTCCACGTAAAAACTAGATGAATCTTTATAGTAATATAATATATACTATGTACATTAAAGTAACAAATTTATTGAAGCGGTCGAGCAGCAGGGCCACAAGGGTGTGACTGTAACGCGACGGTTGTGAGTTCGATCACGACTCGAGGACATGATAATTCATATCATATTTATTATTATTTTTAATTTCATTTCTTCGCTCTGGCATAAAGGCAAAATCAATAAATGTATTTTGCAGAGAGTCCCTTCACTCAACACATTACCCCAAAAAAGTTGGCGGAAAGTGGGGAACGGAGTGTCTTAATACTATGTTCTCTCTGCCTAGGGTAGACTGTGTGCAAGATACAGCGTGAAGTAAATTTATTTATTTATTTTTAATTTTTTTAAATATAGACAACTATAAACTGGTAAAGGCATGGGTGGATCGCATAAATGTACAGATATGAATAAATATATAATAGTGCAACGACGTAAAACTATTACTTAAAATTAAATAAATCAGTTGCCAGTGTCAAAGTTTGTGTTGGAGATAAATTTGGACTAAGATTTAATATGTGGTTTCCGCTGCATTGCTGCATCGCTGCGTCTCGGCTCGTTGAGTTCAGGCTACAGGCGACTGACATAAATATTTAATTTAGTACTACATTAATAGACCGACTCGCACTTTACCGTTCTGCCCCACCGAAGGTTCCGTACCAATTTCATGATTATAGGTCAGCGAAAACGCAACTTACAAACGTCAGCAGGTTAAACACAGAAATTCTAGTGCCTGAACACTCCGTTCTCCACTTTCCGGCTGATTTTGAAACATTATGTGTTAACTGACAAAACTTAACGGTAAAATGAAATAAAAATCATTCCCCGAATGGGGATCTCAGCCACAACCACCGCGCTTTTGTTCAGACGTTGTACCACTCCGCCAGATTGGTTACTACGTATGTGTATATATCATATTAATTATCGTAATTTAAGCGAGACTATTGTTACAAACTCAATTAGATATTATAATTTGAAAAAAACAGCTTCTCGCTGTATCCCGCACACAGCATGGTAGCCAGAGGGAACCTATTCTTAAAACTGTCCGCTCCGTTGCCCTTTTTCCGCCGCATTCTGAGGTGTTGCGTGAGTGGCAGAACTTAACGCCATCCTTTTTACCTCGACACCAGAGCAAAGAAATGGAAATAATCATTCAAATCAACATTTCATTTCCTCGAGCGAGGATCGAACCCACAACCAGTCGCGTTTACAGTCACACCTTGTGTGACTGTACCACGGTGTTATATTATATGTAAAAAATAAAAAAAATAAAAAATGGCTTCACGCTGTATCCCGCACACAGCAGGGTAGACAGAGGGAACCTAGTGTTAAGACACTCCGTTCCCCACTTTCTGCCGAATTCTGGAGGCATTGCGTGTTGAGTGGCAGAACTCAACGCCGCGCTTAACCTCGACACCAGAGCGAAGAAATGGAAATATAAATTTAAGTAAATATTTCATCTCCTCGAGTGGGGATCGAACCCACAACCAGTCGCGTTACAGTCACACCTTGTATGACTGTGCCACGGTGTTATATTATACGTAAGCTATACATATAATATAAACAATAATAGAATCTGGCTATGCTAATTGTTTATCACCGAAATTGTAATGGCTTTTAAAACGGAAGTCGAGCACAAAGTTTGAAACAACGTACTACAACTTCCGCTTTGGGTCCCAGTCAAGCAACTTCACTTGTCAATAGAAACTAATTAGTTTAGTTCTGCTGCGGTTGAAGATTAAGTTTGTTGTTTATATTGTTTTAGAATTAATGCAAAAAGGATATTACGTTTGTATTAAATTCATTGATTAACATTTCTTTTATTTTTACTTGACTGGATGAGGCCGTCGTGGCGTTGGAGCACAAGGATGTGACTGTAACGCGATGGTTGCGGGTTCGATTCCCACACCAGAAAATTAATTATTATTTATTTCCATTTTTATTTTCAATTTTCGCTCTGGTAACAAAGCAAAAGCCCGACGTCGAGTCCGCCACTCAAAACGCAATGCCTCGAAAAATTCGGCGGAAAGCGGGGAACGAAGTCTTAACACTCTCGGTTCCTCTATGCAGGATATAGTGTAGAGCTATATCTTGATATAAGGTTCTTTCTGCCTATACTTTTGAATGCGGGATAAGAGCGAAGGGAAAACTATTCTATATATTAATTCGTGAAGCAAAAACTTTGGACCTCTTTTAACGAACCCCCTCACTATATTTAGTTCATTTTATATGCAGGAAAAGTGGAGAACGCTTATGTTTTTCAATAGTAATGCTTATAAAGTACATTTAATCAATAAATAGAACCCAACCTTTTTTTTTATTTTATTACTTAACACTACAGACACTTGGTCCGTACTCTTTTTAATTTATTATTATATCTAATTTCCTTATCATATATATTAATTACATTACTGTTTACATACAATTAATACCTATAAGAAAATGTTAATTTTGACTTTATATTATTTTCCAAAATTTTACTTAGATCTAAGGTGTTAAGCGAGTGTTTAATATATATGTTACCGGACAAACCCGATTTTAGGACAAACTAGTTTGGACTAGGATGATCTAGTTTTTCCTGACCACACTAGGATAAACTAGTTTGGCCTTATTGATTACAGGCTGAACTAGTTTGGCCTAATAGCGTTAGGATAAACTAGTTCAGCCTGGAAGAACTGTTAGGCCGAATTAGTTTGGCCGGGTAGCGTACGGATAAACTAGTTTTGCCGGGTTGTTTAAGGGTAATGAAATATTCACATTTCGATATTCTGAGGAACAAAACTAAACGAGTTTATTGATTACTTATTGTTACATGACGTTAACTAACCTTTTTTTTTTTCGTGAGGAAATCCCTTTACGGATACCAGCCCGAGTGGGGACTCGAGCGGGTTATGTAGGGCTCACTGACTGGCAGATGACGTTAACTAACCTAACCTAACCTAACCAAACCTAGCCTATCGCCAACTCCCAAAAATTTTAACAAGGTAGAATAAAATAAAAGCAACGATGCACAAAGTCTCTGATTACGTCAGA
>JAATLQ010035218.1:0-37025 GCA_013421005.1 Heliconius erato x Heliconius himera
GATGCTCGAAGTGAATCAATTTCTTTTTGTTGCTGTACAAGAGTTTGTTTTTGAATTTCTTGTGCTTTGAATATTGAGTCAAATTGATCGTTTAGAAAAGAAAGAGAATTTTCAAATGATTCAAGTTGAGCTTTAATTTCTTGGAAATGTATTTTCAATGATTGCTGCAACTCATCTCTTAAAATATCCCGGATGGTGTCCGATGTAGTGCATGTGCAAGTTTTTCTTGAGTATTGTTCTGTGTTCATTTTTTGGCGTAGTGTGACATTATCAATATCTGAAAACCTTTCATTTGGGCTTGAACTAAGAGTAGCTAATGTGGGTCGCATTGGTGTATTGGTATTATCACCAATTCTTGTTTCCTTGCAGCGGCATGAAGGGCAGACCCAACTATCTTTTGCTGATTTCGATAAGCTTAGGTAATCTTCTTTGTTAAAATTCATGCACGAGTAATGGTATTTATCATGACATCGAGAGCAATTTAAAAAAGCCACCCTTTTATAGGTATTAGGGCAGCCAGCACACCTTAAATCGCTAGCCTTTTGCTGACTCATTGTTTTTATTAAAAAGAAAATAATAAATAAAAACAATGCAAAAAAAAAAAAAAAAAGTAGCGGATACTATAATAAGCCCTATGTGCGCTTGATTACGACCTCAGTTATCAGCGTTTTAGCGCTACTGCTTTAGCCGCTGCGCTATCGTTGAACAGATGGTAGGAGTGGAAAACCAGGTGCCAGTCAACGTATCTATTGTTTTTACGATGAGAGTCATAGAATACTGCAACTAGCAAGCACTGGTCGTAACACACAAAGCACTTTTAACGGAAAGTTTTAAACAGTTTTAATGAAGTTTATCACTTTTATTGCACAACTGCACTCGGTATCGTAGTCAAAGAATGAAATGCAACGTAATTAATAATTTGTAATGCATTTTATACAAAAACTGTTGATTAAAAACTATAAAAATTATTTTAAAAGGACGTAGTATATGCTGTAGGTGTTTACGCGATCGCCGCGTATGCGCGAGTCTTTAATCGAGTATTTCGAGTATTTAAACTTTTTTAGTAATTCGAGTATTTAAACTTTTTAAGTACGATTAAAGCAAAAATTACAAACATAGAGAATTATAAGAACCTAAAAATATAAGACTGTGAAAAAACAATACAAATAAACATTAACACACAGTAATTAGCTTCAAAAATATAAAATAAAACAATGTAACAATTACAAAATGTGTACAAGGATTAAAATTAAGTACACACTCACAAAGTTCGTTAGAGTAATTTCATAATAAACTGAGGGTTGCTTGTGATGTGACATCTCTAACACTTTGCTTAGGCTTTCGAGTCACTTCTCGCTTATACGTATATGTATGTGTTTGTACCTATGTTGAAAGAATACATGAATTTAATTATACGTTTATTTTACTACTGGTAAATGAATTGTTTTCAATGTTTGAGTAACAAGAAAATGCGGCGTTGAGTTCCAACATTCAACACGCACCCGAAAATTGGGAGGTGTGGAAGAAACGAAATGTGCTAACACTATATTCCCCTTGGCTACCGTACTACTTGCTATACGCGATATCTCGATACGCGATATTTAGTTACGGGTCGTGTTTTCTAAAAGAAATTATTCCTGTATCTATCAAATCACGTATCTAAATCAGTGAAGAAAAGTGAATCGATATTTTGTTGTACAATTAAAAAAAATTACTATCTCTCCAAAACATGGATGTGTCCCTAGAAATAAATACTATAAAACATTTTGGCTAGGCTTTATATAATTTCTGTTAACTTTTTATACTTTTACCAAATAAACGACAGATAAATTAGCATCAAATATTAATAAGCAATTAATAAAATTCAAACGACCAATCAATTCGTCAGTTAGATATTAAACAGGAACTAATTACCTAACTGGGGTAAACAAAAGGGTAGAATTTCGCCCTTCACGATTAGGACGTGATTAGATAATTGAGCACCTGTCCCTCGAATGCAGTTTGGAGAACTATCCTCGTATTGAAATTAATGCGGTCGTTCCACTGTAAGTGTTGATTGTGGGTTCGATTTCCATTCAAGAAAAATTCAAATTTAAATAATTTTATTCAAAATAAGAAGTTATATGCTTCATTTTTTGAACGTCAAATTTACCACCAGTTCACTAAAGTTAATGCCTCAGACCTGAGAAGAACCGGCGCAAGAAACTCAGGAAATGTTGCATTAAATTAGACTTACTCGTATTGCTGACATATAGTTTTATATAAGTGGAAAGTAGAGAAAATGGAGAACGGGGTCTTAGTTAAATTTGTCTTCACCTAGAGCGCGCAGAAAAAAATACAGCTAATTGATTGCTTGTCTTGGAGAAAGAGAAGACACTATCCATGATATATCAACTGTAAGGACATTTCAGCACTTCATGTAATAGTTTGGTCATTCTACGTATGCCTAAAATTTTCAAAGAAACTAAAATAAGAAAATATAGGAAAAATATGGACTAAATTTCTCTTTTTTGCCCTGAAAAATACAAAAAAATTGTAAAACATTTCTAAATAACAACATCGATATTTTACGTCTGAGCCTGTAAAACATATTTAAATTTTTAATTATAAACTTCCACTTTCAACCCTTTAAAACCATACATATTTGAAAGTAACGAGTGTATCTCCAGCCTAAATCTCCCTCTAATTGTGACAATATATCGGGGCTGATTGCATGAAATCAACCAGAGCGTCTGTCTGGCCGCTACCGGGGCAGCCAAGCGTTGTGCCCGTCTATATAGATTCATATGTCTAGTTCGCCTTGTTTTGTCGATTTTTCTCCCTAATAAATTTAATTATGGGGTGTTTTTTGAATATATGATGTTTTAATGTAGTAGATACATAGATACAGGTATTTGAAGTTCTTTAAGTACATTTTTTAGGGTCTCGTATTAAAAAGATGAACCGGTACCCTCATAGGATTACTTTGTTGTCCGTCTATCTGTCCGTCTGCGAAGACCATTTATCTCAAGATCGCGTGGAGGTATTAAATTATTATCAAATATCCAGGTCTATATCAGGGTCCTTACTGGTAATGATAAATTTTACTTTTCGGGAAATTGATGTTCTGTGAATAGATCAAAATATATAAATAAAATAGTGCTCAAATATAATTTTAATTGTGAAATTCTAACAAAGGCAATCATTTAGCTATTGTGTTTTTGATATTTGACTACAAAAGAGTCGTACTAATTTGTGTACAAATAAAAGAATATATGTTTTTTAATCAAATTAAATAAAAATAATAATTTTGATGATTTATCTACATACTACATACTTATAATGTTACAATTTTTAAAGACGTACCTTGCGTATAATGCATACTATTAGATCCACATTCGTGATGTTGACTGATCACGCCACTCACCTGAAACAAAAATTGGGACTTATTTAAAAAAAAAAATTTAAAAAGCGTAGAAAAAAATAGTATATTAGTTCGAGATACATATATAGATTAGTGGGTGGTATAAGCAATCAAAGGCAAGTAAATATACATATACTAGTATATAAGTATGTTTTTTTATATTAATTCCTGTTATGCCTCATGAATTCGGCGGAAAGTTGGAAACGGAACAGTTTTAATGGGTTTTAAGACCAGGCTCCTAGGTTACCTCTGCCTACCCTGCTATATGTAACGTGTGCCAATGGTCAACATAATAATTGTAAGTTCGATTCCTACTCGATAAAATAAATTATTTTCAATTTCTATCCCCCAGCCGTGATATTCGGCGGAGAGTGGAAAATATGTTGTCTTATCCTCGTTTAAGACTACTCTGCTATTTTATTAAGAAACGTATATTTATAAATAACTACACAAAACAAGGAAGTGAAAGAATAAAATAAAATATTGAAATAAAGTCTTGTTGAGTCTATTGTATTACCGAAATTGGCGGAAGTGCGGACTGGAGTGTACAGCAAACTTAGATTGCGCTGGCACATTGTTATATAAATGGGTGTATTTTGGGAATACATCTAAATAATTGTTAGGAGACTAGAACATTTTATTGTAGTATTTTCCTTTGAGTACTTTGAATATGTTGTATTTAAACTTGTCTCGTAACATGATGGTCGTAAGACGTATGTACTTACTGCAATTTTTTATTATTACTTTTTTCATCATCATCATCATCAGCTTCACGCCGTGTTCTGCACACAGGAGGGTAGGCAAAGGCAACCTTGTGTTAAGACAATCCATTCCCCACTTTATGCCGAATTCGGCATCGGGAAGGCGCGTCAAGTGGCAGAACTCAACGCCGCATTTATTAATTTAAACTTTACTATTTTAATTAATACAATCACTAGTATGTCGCAGCAGCACAATTGTGTGACTGTGTGCGACTGATGGATTGTGGGTTCGACATCCACGCGAAGAAATTAATTATTTAATATTTTATTACCTCGCTCTGGTCATGATACAAAGCGCGGCGTTGAGGTCCACCACTTAACAATTAATCCAAAATTTGATAAATTTGAGAAAATGGGTAACGGAGGTGTCATAATGAGAACGAAGTATCTTAACACTAGGTTTCCAGGTTGCCTCTGTCTACTCTGTTATGTGCGTGAAAATAAATAAAAATGTACATAGCATATACTCATAGCTTTGCTCGTTAAATACTCTATCTACTCAACATAAAAAAAGCTAATTAGAAAATTAATTTTGAGATATGCCTTCTACCAGTTAGTTTTGTTACCAAAGTTGTAGAAACAAAGCTAGAATCGAACCCACAAACATCGCGTTTACATTCAGTAGAACCTATTTCAGAAATAAATTTCCAATCTTCACTTTTTATCACCAGCGAGATGATCTAAGAAGCTGAGTATAAACATTAACATTTATTAATGAAAAGTTAAATGAATATTAATTAAATTAAAATTAAACACAATTTCATTTAATATAATAACAAAGATGTTATTAAATCATGTATATTCTAACATCCACAAAATCTAGGGCACATTTTACAATAGCTCCCAGTATCAACATGTTCAATGTAATAATGAAAATTTATCGTATATTTTAGAATTTCTATACTAATACAACGCTTTTGTAGGTTTATATTTGAATTTATAGAAGGTGCCTTATATGGATTGTATTCGTAGATATGAATTTATGTGTATGAATAATTTATAATCTTTACAGTTAAATTGTTAATTTGAAATGTTTTTAGATTCTTTTGCTAAATATAAGAGCAATATAAAATTTTAAACCAGATATAAAAAAAATAAAAAAATTGCTTTCACGCTGTATCCCGCAATATAGAATAATAAACAGAGAGGCCTAGTGTCAAACTACTCTCCACATGCCACTCAATTATTGGAGAATGAGTGTTTTGTGGCGAATTGCTTGTTATCAAAGTAAGGAAAATGAACATATTATTTTCCCTCGAATGGGAATTGGACCTAGAAACGTCACGCTTACTGTTACATGAAACATGTATTCAATGAAATAATTTGTAAGTGGAGTATTTTCAATTGGAAGGCACACCCTGGAAAACACCCGGATTGATACCAGCTAAGAAAAAAAAATGTATTCAAAAAAGCAATATTCGTCAAAAAGAGCCAACCATGTAAGTCACTAAGTCACTTAAACACAATTTATATTCAGATGCATAGCCATATCGATTAACACTACGAAACGTTTGCGCCGTCATCGTCATTACAAAATGGCCTCTAGCTCGCCAATGTACCACATCGGTACAGAGTTCAAAATATACTGGTTAAAGTACTAGTGATGTACCGGGGCTTAGCGTCTATAACTTTGTGTTTGCTATATTAGCATAGTGTTGTATTTTGTAGGCCTCTAGTGTTTGGAAGGAGGATTTGAATTTCTGCATGGAATTTAATGTTTTTGGATGTAAAAGGAGGAAACTGTAATCGGTAACGAAAAGTTTTCTTTTTATTTATCACTGTTAAGATCTTGTGAAAAATATCGTTGTCATATCGTGAAGATGCAAATTGAATTTTCACCTACAATGTCAAAAAGATTATATATAATATATGATATTGGTGCTATATTGGATTAAAATTAAATTTAAGGATATGTTGTGCTGCAGTAAATTAAGTCAGCTTCACGGTTTTCTTGTATTGGGAACTCAGTGTTAAGAAACTCTGTTCTCCACTTTCTGCCTTTTTTTAAATATTGCGGGTTAAGTGGCGGAACAAAAAGTCGCGACTTCGTCGCCCAGAGCGGGGCGATGGAAGTAAATTAAATATAATCATTTAAAAAGAATGTTATGATACCTTAAAATACAAAAAAAAGCCGGACTCTACTACTGTACTGAACTGTATATTTTTTTTTATTTTTTTCTGGACTAGTAGTAGTACTACCATCTGTAGATGCTAGTAACTAAATTTTATGATTCTAGGTCAACCCTATGGATTTTGATTCCTTCATAGTGTCGATATGCGCATTTTTTGCGATATAAACGGCCATAACATTTTTTTTAAGTAAATGTACAATTTTTTTTTTTTTCAGGAAATCAAGATCAATATGTAGATCTCATTATAGGATTTCAACTCGATATTTCTAAGCATTCCTGAGATAAAGGCTCTTGACGGAGACAGACAGGCAGACGGACAACAAAGTCATCTTATAAGGGTTTCTTTTTTCCTTACGAACTACGGAACCCTAAAAATGATAAGATTTCAATAAGTGTTATAATAATGTTAGAGAAAAAAATATTTAACATAAAACTTTTAAAAAATAATAAATAACTGTTGAATAAAAAAATCTAGACTTAGAAATAATAATAATGCTTAGAGCTACTCGAGCTTGCTGGCTTTGATTGCCAATCTTCTATGGCTTCCAGGCATTTTAGTAATTCATTCATAATAGAAAATAAGAATGAAACTCGTATACCCTTTATTAAAACGTAAGCTGTTATGTGTTAAATATTACAATTCTAACGATTTTTATGACAACTAGCGATGGTTGCGGATTCGACTCTCGCTCGAAGAATAATTTTATAGATTCTTCGAGTGGTCTAAATGCAAGTTTGATAGTATTTTGTTCGTTATCCGCTTGAAAGGATATATTTAAATGATTTACTTTTGTAAGACAACATGCGGCATTAATTTTCACCACAGTGCAGCCTTTTATTCTTACAGAATGTTGAGAACATAGTGTCTTCAAGAAAATCACTTTGTCTACCTGTTATCTATAAAGCTAAACAAAAATATTCAAATGTCTCCACAATAACAGAAAAGAGGATAACAGTGTCATGATATTAGATAACAGACTACATTACTATAAAACATATACTATTAGATAAGACTTTTTATATTTCATTTTTAAAAAAATGAAATGAAACAATGGAGAGTCTGAACACTAATTTAGCTAAACCTACCAGAACCTAACACATCGAAAACAAAGCGAGAAAATTTCAAAACCAAATAGAAAGAAAAGATATGTAAATTTTGCTCCACCAATACAATGAGTATTAGGAGAAGTAATATACCCTTATGACAGTTAACTGTCTAGCCGAAGCCGTACTGTAAGCCGGTGTCAGACGACTCTACTTTTATTTCATCCATACATACATATCCATGTATTAACGCCACTGTCACATAGATTACAAGTGTATGATTAGTAAGAGGGTTGTGGGTTCGTTAACGATAAATTTTTGGGAATGTTTTAATATCTTTATCGATAAATATATGCGGCTGTAAACGCGGTTGTGTGTTCGCAAGTATCAAATAAAATTATTTGAGTTATCACGTTATATGTATGTATGATATATTTTAAATTAAATTAAAAATTAAATAATTAAATTAGCTTCACGCTGTATCCCGCATACAGCAGGGTAGGCAGAGGAAACCTAGTGTTAAGACACTCCGTTCCCCACTTTCTGCCGAATTCTGGAGGCATTGCGTGTTGAGTGGCAGAACTCAACGCCGCGCCACCAGAGCGAAGAAATGGAAATATAAATTTAAGTAAATATTTCATCTCCTCGAGTGGGGATCGAACCGACAACCAGTCGGTTTTAGTCACACCTTGTGCTGCTGCGCCACGACCGGCCTCCATATATTTTAAATGTTATGAAAAATAGCTAAGCAAACATTAACTTTTCATATTTAATTGTAATTACTTTTTATATTAAAAAAAAAACACTTCTTTTCTCTGCTTTTTCTCTCTCTGTGTTTGCTAAATAAATCGAGGTTTGAATTTTCTACCACGTCAAACATTCAATACTAAACACATTTATCACTGTGTCATTGGGACTATAAATAATTAAAGTGAAATCAGTTTAATAATACGTTACACGTTATTAGTACTGGACATTTGTAATTATGTATAGCAATATATAATTATGTACACGCAACAACTGACAGACGGACGGAAATAACTTAATATTGTGTTATTTCCATAGAAGTCGTTGAGATATTGACATATGAGTATAACGAAACAAAATAATTTCTTACTAGTCGACTAGTCGCAAATTTTATTTTGCGTGGACTTTAAGACGTAAAATGTCATTTCTATTTTCATATGAATTTCGATGTTTCCTAGGGTTCCCCTACACTCTCTAATCTAATTTAGCGTGTAGATATCGTACCTGATTATAACGTTTTCAGTCCAGTTGTGTACTTTGTGCGTTGTTTGTCAGTTAGTCAGTCATGAAAGAGTTTCAGTTTGTCTATTTATTACTCAGGGGCACAAGAGTGAGACTATAAATGCGACAGGTTGTGGGTTCGATTTCCATTTGAGGAAATCAAATATTTATTTTTTTCATTTTCTCGTTTTGATAACGAGCCAAAAAAGTTGAGAAAAATGGCTGTGTTTAAAAAAAAGAATTATTATTTTAATTTTAACGTCACAATAAGATATGGTGCGGTGCGGCATTGTGTTCCACCATCTATCACGCAATGTTTCGGAAATCGGCCGAAAAATGAAGCTGTAGAGTGCTACAGCCTCATTTTTCGGCCGATTTCGCATAAAGCAATGTGAACTAACTCCCTATTTCACATTGCGAAACTTTATGAGAAAAAAAGCGTGAAAATTAAAAAAATTGAATAAAAAAGAATTTTTTACACAAGTAGACCCTTTTTCCACATAATCTAACAGACGAAATAAAAAAAATTATACACTGAGAAGCCTTACTTGCGTTCGACGTGACTGATGACGCTCTCACACACGATTTAGATTGAAACTTTCGTTTCGCTTTACAAAATGTTTGTTTTCACATTCTTTTATTTCCACAAAAGTATCTATTGTTGATTATATTTGTAAAGATGGTTTATTATTTTCAAAGGAATTTTGTTTTGAGCTCTTATTAGATTCGCTTCACTTCACGCTTCACAATTCTTTTACCGATACCGGGGTAGGCAGAGGGAATATAGTGTTAAAATATTCCGTTCTTCACTTTACGTGTCAAGTGGCAGTTCCAAACGCCGCTGGAAGCCGAAAAAAGTGCCGTAAACTATTCTTTATCTCTTATTTATTTATAGTTTCACAGGGTAAACAGAGAGCACTTCGGAACCTAGGCCTAAGATACTTATTTCGATATATAAAATTTCGTTCCCAACTTTCTGCCGATTTATGGATGACGTTGCGTATTGAGTTGCGAAATTCAACGCCGCGCCAGGAAATGAAAATATTAAATATTTAATTTCCTCGAATGGGAATCGAACCCACAACCAGTAACGTTTATATTCACACGCTTGTAACCTAGCACCACAACTGGCTTACTTAAATATTAAGCTAAGGAATTAATTAGTGAGTCTGTCATTATTATCATAAAGTTTATGGATTTCTACATAACTTTAGGCAGATTTATGTTTAAAGTGAACATATAAAAATTGTGAAAATGTGGATTTGAATCCGCACTTCTTTTAAACGGACGGTGCAAGTTCAAATTCCGTTACACTTATATTTTTAGGTTTTTAATAAATATATATATATATATATTTCCTACAATAGAATAAGACTTAAAAGTATTTAAAATTGTTACAACTGAAACAATAAGAAAAAAAATACATTTAAGGTTCAGCCATTGAAAATAAGCTTTGTTTTCACGCCGAACTTATTTTAGATTGGTGGAATCTCGCGTCCGTACCTAGCGCCTCTAACAAACACTTGCTACGAGTACGTCGGCGTTTGTTTGATACTGGTAAAGGCTTGAATTTTAAACTATTCCTTTAATATTATTATCTCCAATTATATCTACGTTCTAGCTTTTATACTTAGCAATATACTTAATTTTGTTGTTTTCATGTTCCATTCTTTATTATGTTCATATTTTCTAATTAAACCTACAACCATAACTAATAGAAATATTTTTAAAAAATATGGTAACAGAATATATCTACAAGAAAAAGGGAGAACATTTAGGGTAGGGAGTGAATTCCTGTAATTAAAAAAGGGTAGGATAGGTTATTAAATATAATATTTTTAAGTAATATAATGGATTATTTTATTATGTCATTCTTAAAGTGTTATTCCACACTTAGGAAAGAGCTATACTTATTTATTATAGAAAACTTATATATCCTCGTTTGATGTCTTTATATATTACAATGCTGTTCAGATTCTATTCGGGCAATAATCATCTCCCGGATGTCAAACCTATATCATTATAAAATAACAAACATAATTAAAGACCTCGAGTGGGAATCAAACTAAAAACCATCGCGATTACAATCAGAGGCTGTGTAGCTGCATCACGACGACCTCTTCGTGTCATTATGGTGTATACATAAAAGCTAAGTATTAAAAGCATAGTACTAAATCTATGGGTAACAGTAAACTCTAAAAGCCAGTGTTTGCTAGTTAGCTAGCGTCGTCTGTACCATAGCGCGCAAGTGCCGCATGTACCCTTTACGAGATATTTTGTTTGTACCTCGTAAACTGTTTAGAGACGAGGTCCGGGCTTTCAAAATGTTCTTCTTATTTTTAATTATAAACTGTTTATAATTCATTATTATAGGTTTTTGGTAAAATTAAGATGTTGTTGTCTAAATTCAGTACATTATATCTAGTAACGAGGCAAACCACTGCGTTTTTTTCCGCCATTCAACACGCAATACCCCCAAATTTGGCAAAAAGCCGGGAACGGAATTGTCATAGTAGGAACGGTAAAGAGTGTTGACACTAGATTGCCAGGTTCGCTCTACCTACCCATGTGCAGGATACAGAGCGAAGCTAAAAATATATATATAAAAAAAGACGCTGCTAACGCCTTTTAGTTTTACCATAAATCTCTTTTTAGTTCTTCAGTTCACTGTTCAGAATTTGTGGGTTTAAAATGTCTCGAGCAAATGTCGACGACGTTTCTTTCTCACGGTATCGCGTGAAACGTCACTGTGTAGCTATTTGTGTTATGAGCTTAGGCGTATTGAAACATGAAACAAATTCATATTATTATGAAAAATTATTATACATATTGTTTCATTTTTTTCTTTTATTTTCTTTGCTTCACGCTGTTTCCTTCATATAACAGGATAGGCAAAGGGAACCTAGTGGTAAGGCACTCCATGTCCTACGAATCACCCAATTTTCGATGATTACCGGAACTTAATGCCCCTGTTGTCTTATCTTGTATTGCCTGAGCCAAGAATTACTAATAATTTATAACTTCGAATAGGCCCGTTGTGGCACAGGAACTCAAAGTGTACTTGTAGGTTGGATTTCCACTCGACGAAATAAAATTTAATATTCAATATTTTCATTTCTTCGCTCTGGTGTCGAGTTCCATCACTCAACAAGCAATGCTCTTGTTCACTCAACAGAAGTTATTGCAGTAAATGGGAAATGGAGTGTCACAACACTAGTTTCCCTCCACCTACCCTGCTGTGTGGGATCGAATCAAACTCACAGCTGTTAACAATTAAACGCTGTGCCTGAATACTGCTGCGCCACGTTTGCCTATTCTTCCCCCAATCATAAAGTAATTGTAACAACGACGATTGTTTTGAAATATCCTATAAGAAAAACTATTAGTAAATATTAATATTACATTATCTCCAAAAGTTTCTATCTTGGATCCTCGAAAACTGTAAGTAAAAGTTGCTATTTTTCCCATCTTAAGGCTTCTAATATAGCAGTCTCTGCCTCAGGCCCGCTGTCATTTGTCCGCGTGTAGGCAAACTTTGCCTTAATGTTTGGAAGTAGTACATTATATCCTCTTCTTTCCCGATGTTAGTGATGCGATAGTGAGATTTTGTGGACAAAATTCTGTAATATTTGTAGTACTTATAATGTATATTAGTTGTCGCTTGTAACTTTTTCGTGTGGACTTTAAGAAGAAATATGGAAAATCCTAAAAAAAAACATCTCACAGGAATTTCGAAAAACTCTTACACTTAATTTCTATCCTAAGCCTCCTACATACCAAATTTAAGCTTTCTAAGTCAACTAGTCCCTCAGTGGCGGAAGAGTTTTATATACTCATATTATATCGATTATTGAATGCTATTATTGAACGCCTCCGGTATTGGAGAACCCCTCTTTGAGTCTTCAAACTCAAGCCACCCTTTACATTCTGGGGAGGGCACAAAACCGCGTTACAAACAAGACAAAGGAGGCGTACGCTCTATGCCAACCACGCATAACGTGGAGTTTTGTAACATCAGGAGTCTTCATTCCAACCTGAATGGTCCACCAACATCTTGAGACTGTACGGCGGGCCTTGTCATTTCTAACGGAGACTCAGATTGTCCGACCAAGCGCCACAGCCTGTCTTCAATACCCCGGCTACAAAATAGAACATAATTTTATGACTCATGTCGAGGTCGCTGAGTTCACAAGGGATGATTTAAGTTTCCATCGTTTTGCTAATTTTGAAAGTTGGGACCTGTCGACTATCTGGGTCCGTGTTGACTCGAACAATCGTGTTCGACTCTACGTATGCCTGCATAGCTTGAACGCTGCCCGTCCGGAACATATAAGTTTTGGGCACTCTCAAAGGTAGCACTTGGTACTTTAACCAGCCTTCGCTTTCACCATTACGCACAGGAAATTACATTATGAAATTGGTCCATACGGCGAAAGAGAAAGCCGAAGTTCTGGGCGCTCTCTTTGGCACAAAATCGACTTTGGACGACCGAGGAACAACGAATCTGACCGTCCCGCGGTGCCAAAGCTCAATGCCTGAAGTTAAGCTTAACCAAAAAACTGTTAGATGAGCTGTTATCTTTGGACATCCAGAAGTCGAGCGGGCCTGATGGCATCTCTCCTTTAGGGCTCCGTTCAGGTGCTCCTGAGCTGACACCAGTGTTAATACCTACATGCATAGTGGTGCCTGCTGCCAAGAATTTGGGAACCCCTGATCTAGAGGATCACCGATTGATTAATGACCGTCAATACCACCGCTTCCATCATGGTCGCCCAACCGGTAATCTTCTGGTCTACTTAGCTCACCGCCCCCTGGCAGTTAGTTTGGCTTCTTGCAAAAGTTCCATCCTACGGGCTTCCCCAGAATTTATGCAAGTGGATTGCTAGCTTTCTCACTGGGCGTGGTTCATCTGGAAAGCAAGGCCAAGTTGGCCTCAAAGAGGCTGAGGGTCATCAGCAGAGCGAGACAGTATTCTCGCCTAAACACCGATTGGCCCTGTATAGGGCTCAGGTTCGGCCTCATATGGAATACTGGTTTCATCTATGGGCTAGTGCACCCAGTATCAGCTTGACCCTTTTGATCGCATACAAAATAGAGCCGTTCGAATCGTTGAGGACCCTTTGGACCCTTTTGGACGTTGGCTTTGCGTAGAGATATCTCCTTGCTGTGCGTTCTTTACAGCATTTATGATGGAGAGTGTTTTGAAGAAATGTTTGACCTGTTACCTGCCGCAGAATTTTCTAACCGCACAGTACGTCACAATCTCAAGCACCATCCCCACCATCTGTTGAATTACCTACCTGCGGCAATATATCCAGGTCGATACGACCTGGGTATCTTAAAGGCAGGCAACGCACCTGTATCTCCGCTGTTTTTACATGGGTTCATGGGCGGCGGTAATCACTTACCATCATGTAATCCATACGCTCGTTTGCTTTACTTTTTTTCCATGAAAAATACATTTCGCATTACAGATGATAGTAGTAGACTAGTGATAAGGCTTTTTTTTCTTCTTTGTTCTCCTTAATATTAGAAAAGCTTCTTCATAGTTTAGTACTGCACCCTACAGTACATGCATGCAGAGGGAATCCAATATTATGACAATCTGTTCTCATTTTGCACTCAATTTTCGAGATATTGCATCTTGACAATTGAGTCAAGGAACTCACCGCGTTCTATCTACCAAAGTGGCAAATTGAAAGTCAAATAAATAAGATTATATTCATAACCCTAATATGAGGATACTTTCATAAATTTACAATATTTTCAATTATATTATGTATATCCATACATCACTAGCTAAAAGTAAGGCGTACATACACTTCCTTAGAGACTGGATTTCTTTTTAATACCTCACATTTAAAGTCCTTGGCGAGGAAGCGGCACATGTATGGAATAAGCTTCGGTGTCTTTCTGTTGCTAATGTTGCTACTAAAAAGTATATTTATTTATTTTATTTTGGGGCTGTCAACACAGCGTTTAACTGTAAACGCGACTGTTGTGGGTTTGATTCCCAATCGCTGAAATGTATTAATTTCATTTCCTCATTCTGGTCCAAAGAGAGCGTTGAATGTCAAAAATTGAGCCCCAAGTGGGGAGTGGCTTACCACTCGGTAACCTGTAGCTACCCTGTGTCCATCATACGTCGAGCTAAAAAACAAGTGTAAGACAAATTTTTATTTTATTTAGAATGTGTTTGAATGCTGAATATTATAAACGTTAGTTGAAATTTAGGAGTGTCAAGATACTCCATAAACATATTCTTATATATTGTCCAGATTTCAGCCAGTTGAATAGGGGAGTTTAACGCCGCGCTTTATGTTGTTTCCAGAGATGAGGTAGTGATAAGAAAATAATATCTGATAAATATACTAGTGTAATATGCTTAAAATATTTGTTAAAAATATATACTATAAAAAAAATTTTATTACATTTTTGTATGAATCTTTATTCATAATAAGTCTAAGCTACAATTGTTCGTTTATTAAGCACTTTGATTTATGAGTCTTCATTGTTTCAGCGATGCCTACACCCTTGGCGACCTTTGGCGTGATTACTTGGGACTATGGTGTTTTATACAGTGGTAGAATGTACAGTATTTTTTCCTTCACGCTGCTATATCACGTAAAGAGCAGGGTAAGCAGCGGGAACTTAATGTTAAAATACTGTTATCCACGCAACGCCCATATTTCGAGATGTTACGTGCTGAGTGGTGGAACTAACTGCCGAGTTTTGTCTTCTTATCAGGGCAGGCAAATGAAAATAAGTCATTCCCTGAGTGAAAATTGAACCTATATCCGTCACATTTACAGTTAGACGCTGTGCTGCTACGCACTACGGCCTCATTTTTTTTTATATTGAAAGCAGGGTAGGGTTAATGAGGCTTAAATATTTCATTTCCTCGATTAGGAATCGAATCCACAACTTGTTACGTTTACAGTCAGACACTTGTGCCCCTGCTCCACGACTGGCCTCATGTCAATATAATATTTTTTGTAGAAACCCCTATTGAAACAAAAGCAGTATTATACATAATATAATTTGTACACCGCGGAGATCCCACTTTCAAGCAACTAGATTTAAATTCTAACAAGATAATGCAAAGCTAACGGCAACAACCCTAAACAAAGATTAAAAACACAATACAAACGGTATAAACATGAACTAACCGTTTTAATATCAGTATTTTCACATCATTTCAAAGCACATCATTAGCCGACGAATAACTTTTGTTGTTTTTGTTTTTTTCGCTCGTGTTTTAATTTTAAGACCTTCGTGACACACTGGCAAAGCGTCTGATTAAAAATACAGCGGTTGTGGATTCAATTTCCACTGACGGGAGGATGAATTATTTGAACTTCGAGACACCACAGCCACTTTTCTTAATGCTGTGTTCCGCCACTCTATACAAACACGCAATGTTTTGGAAATTAAGCAGAAGGAGGGGAACGAAGTGTGACACTAAGTTCCCTCAGCTTTTCTTACTATATGCAGGATACAGCATGAAAACATTACATAGCTTAAAAAAATCTTTTTTTAGAAAATATATAAAAAAAAATTATGAAGTGAGATTGGAAAACCGTGCGGACGTTTTGGAAAAACTCGTATGTAATGAATATTATTAAACATTCATTACATAGGAGGGATTATAAAAATATTGAATATAATCTCTTTTATTATAATATCTTATATTTGATAGTAAGTCCAGCCAAAGTAAACCAAGAAAGCCTCCAAGAAATGAAAATTAAAATAAAACACTAGCGGTTAAGGAAATGTAAGAATTCTCGAGTCTCCACAGCCACTTGGGGCATGCTCGAGACGTTAGTGCGTTTCAAAAGAATTAAATGCGGACTTTTTTAAAAATGTTTTTTTAATCCATTTTAGTATTTAAAAATTTACTTTGCTATTGAGAAAATGCAGAAATTTGTTTGGTTTAAGCGCTTTTCTTTTTGTTTCTAAGTTTGTTTATAATTTATAATGATAACGTTGGAAAATACTTTTATAATTAGAATTCTACTTCTAGATTATTTTTATTTTACTGACTTTAAATGCGATGATTTCAAACTGAAGCTCTACTCTGGGCTATTATACCTCAGACAAGTAAAGCGCTAAATTTCACCACGCAACACGCACATACAAATATCTCAAAAAGTATTCAGAAAGTGGGGAATGTCTTACTTAACACTAGGTTCCCTCTGCCTATGGATAAAAATACAAAATGAAGTACAATCACATTGACAGTCGATGTGATATATACAATATTCAGTGGATCGCATTATGCAATAGGACGTAAGTCTCAAAATCAATATGGCAATGTTAGAGAGGTTCCTTGGTTTTTTGTCATGAATAGTTAAACAGATTTTCGTATTTGGTGTTTTTCATAAAAAAACATATTTTATATTACTTTTACTTTTGTTGCTCCTTTTGTATGGATAATATGTTTGTTTACATTATAAGGGTATTTATTATATATGGTTATTTTTTTTCTTATGTATTTTGTAAATGACATATATTAGGTCCAACAATATAGTGTGATCGTTTCACATCGTTTGTGGGTTCGACGTCCACTCGGGGAAATACATTATTATTATTAATATTTTTAATTTTTCGGTCTGGTAAGAAGACAAAGAGTAGCGTTAAGTTCCGTCACTCAACACACAATTCCTCGAGAATTCGGCGGAAAGTGGGGAACGAAGTATCTTAACACTACTTTGTCTATCATTGATACAGTGTGAAGCTTAAAAAAAATTATATAAGAAAGTAGGTATAGGTAGATAAGCGATTAAATACATTTAAAGTCAAAGAAAAAAAACAAAAGGTTTTTGATCAGGCCTTAAAGAAATTCATGATTATGAATGACACATCGCTTTGTCCTTTGAACATCATAAATACAAACAAAATAATGTTTAAGTAACATTTTATATCATAGTAATTAAAATTCACAAGGTGTAAGAATTTTAGAAAGAAGGATAGTATAACGTCTAAGTCAAGCTTCAATGCCCCTGATATTTGACCCCCTTTCAAGCTTTAAATAGAAGTCGTTGTAAGCCTTTCAGAAAGCTAAGTTAATTTTCTTTTCTATTGTTGCATAGTTGTAAAATTATATTTTACTCAACACGTATTATTTTATTAAAACGGATGAAGTATTGTAAATAAATTCATTATTAAAAAAAAAAAAAACTAGAATAAATAATTAATTAAACCATACTAAGAAAAGGGGAACGGAATACCTTAACTCCAGGTTCCCTCTGCCTAATATGCTAAGGATACAGCGTGAAACTAAATAAAATAAATAAATATAAAATAATAAAATAAATAAACAACCTCAAATAAACAGTAAATACACTCTGTTTATACTTACAGATTCAGAAACTCCCAATTATCGGTGGGAATTCGTTAAAATTCTGTGCGCGTCACCAAGACTTCCAACAAAAACTTTAATACCCCTTAGCTCACCCCCCACGTCGATCGACCCCTGACAGTGCACCATAAATATCCATCGCAGGCAGACTTTGATTTCCCTTGTGACGTCACGCGAGATCCCAAATTGGCTAGAACCTTGGCTTTGGAGGTTGCTTTTTGGGTCAAGGTTAAATTTTTAGAGTTGGTTTCCAAAATTATTTTTTCTTATATTTTATTGCATTACGAGATTATAATTGCAGTTAGTAATAGTTTAAAGCTATAATGACTATTAAATGGTAACATCACTATGAAGCTATTGAGACAATAATCGGATATGTATCGAATGGAAAAAAATTATTTCAATAATTATAATGTATACTTATTATATAAAAAAAATCTTGAAACGTCTAATATCTATTAATTTACTTTTTAACAACATGACGTTATTTGATGTTTCTAGATAGAAAGATAAAGGAAATTTCTAAAAGTTCAAAATATAATATTTTTGGAATATATACTCTAATACTGGATACCCTATTCCCGTGTTCCGTTCCCTGCATACCACCGAATTCTGGAGGCATTGCCTGTTGAGAAGTGGAACTCCACAACCGCATTTTGCCTCGTTACCAGAGCGAGGAAATGAAAATATTAAATACTTAATTTCCTCGAATGGGAATCGAACACTCAATCTGTCGCGTTTACAGTCGCACGCTTGTGCCCCTTCGCCACTTCTGGTGTCAATAAGTAAGTCTAAGTGGAATTTGAATCAGCGCAAAGATTAGCTTTAGTTAGACATCATTTTTATTTACGTATATACAAATGCAGGCCAAGGTTTAAGGCCAGTCCGGCCACAGGAGCTTAACACTAGGCTCCCAGGTTCCCTTTGCCTGATAGTTCTGCAGCATAAAGCTACTTTAAAATATATATATATATGTAAATTACATATTAGCACAAGACAGACAGTAAACAAGAAAAAAACAATAAATTCCGCAGGATCCAGTCAAACTTAATCAACATCTCTAAATGTTAACTCAAGAGTTGCTAAACTTAATTAGAAAGTTGAGAGCACGACTGTAACTTAAGCGTAGGCTTAATTCATGCATCATATACCTTGGATGTGAGATAAATGGTGGTGAAAAAGATTCTAACACCATTGAGGACGTCGTTTGACTGTTTGATGGTAGTAGGTTTAATACCAATTTGAGAGAACAATTATATTTCAGACGCAAGTCGTGGTGCAGTGGCATGAGAATGTGACTGTAAACGCGAAACGCGCGGGTGTAAGTTCGATTCCCACTCGTGAAAATTACATATTTTGCACTCAACACGCAACGCCTCCAGAATTCTGTGGAAAATGGCGAACGTAGTGTCTTAACACTATATTCATTCTGTCTACCCTGATGTGTCCTACACACATATTCTGCGTAAAGCTAAAAAAGACAATAATTATATTTCAATTGCTAGCAATACCTCTATTAGACAAAGCGCCACATTGAGGTTCAACACTTATCACGCAATGTTTCGATGAATGGGCAGAAATTGGGGAACGAAGTGTCTTAATTGTAACTTCTATCTATCAACCCTGCTGGGATACACTGTGAAGCTGAAAAAAATAAAAACAATCTAAACAACTGAAATACCAACCGAATACAAGTAATCTATATATATAAAAGGACTTGTGCTGACTGACTGAGGTAAGGACGCACGCAGAGCCGTAACCGCTGATGGTAGGAACGTGAAATTTGGGCAGATGCTTATTTTCATATTCTGGACATCCACTAAGAAGGGAATTTGAAAAATTTTAAACCTAAAGGGATGAAATAGGGGTTGAAAGTTTGTATGGAATTTTTTTTTAATCTGTACCGATTTTTATACAATTTGAAATTCAGACTCTTAAAAATATTTCATTGAACACGTATTTCATGATTTTTAAGAATTCACCCCCTAAGGGTTCAAATAAGGGGTTGAAAGTTTATATGGAAAAATCTTTAAATTGCCACCGATTTTTATAAAAATTTAATTTCAGACTGTTAAAAATATTTTATTGAACACGTGTTTCGAGGTTTTGTTAGAATTCACTCCTAATGAGCAGGCGAAGCCGCGCGCGCCCTCTAGTCTATATATATAAAAGGACTTGTGCTGACTGACTGAGGTAAGACACACGCAGAGCCGTAACCGCTGATGGTAGAAACGTGAAATTTGGGCAGATGTTTATTTTCATTTTCTGGACATCCACTAAGAAAGGATTTTGAAAAATTTTAACCCTAAAGGGATGAAATAGGGGTTGAAAGTTTGTATGGATTTTTTTTTAAATCGGCACCGATTTTTATAACAACATTAATTCAGACTGTTAAAAATATTTTATTGAACACGTGTTTCGTGTTTTTTTAGAATTCACCCCTAAGTGTCCAAATAAGCGATCGAAGCCGCGCGCGCCTACTAGTAAGTAATCAATTTGTCAAACAATCAGCAGGTACTGTCAATCCGGGCTGACAATGACGTGTCATTCGACAAAACAACGACGGTGGCGATAAAAGCCCCGCATCCGCATCCGGCCACACAAGACGCTCGGTAATAAGTGCGTATTGTGTTTTATTTTTGTGTACAGTATAAAGATTTGCTTTCAATATAATATTTTGTTACCAAGTATATCCTCTATTGATGCCGTCGTAGCGCAGTGGCTGTAAGAAGGATGATTGAAGCTTCAATTCCGACCCGCGGGAAACGAATTATTATTTATTAATATTCTTATTTCATTGCTTTGGTAATACACAATGCTTCGAAAATTCGGAGAAAAATGGGAAACCCGAGTATGGTTTCTAAACCATTTTTCGGAGTGAAGTTGAAAAAAATAGTATAATTCGATATGGATAATCATTATGAAGTAAAGAGTAAATGAACGCTTTTTCTCACATTTCTCAGTTATTCATATAGAATAATCAACACCAACCATTTGACATAGTGTAGCACAGTGGCATAGTGTAAAAGCGATGGTTATACCGTCTAATATTAATTAGTTATTTTAATTTCTTTCTAGGCAGATTGGGATCAAAGTAGGAAACGGAGTGTCATAATACTACCCTGCTATATGGGAAATACAGTATGAAGATAAAATGAAAACAAAAAAAATAAATACAATGATTTGAAAGAGGCATCTGTTTCTAATTATTCTAAATGTTATTTTTGTAAATTAGTAAAACCATAGTTTGGGCTCGTTGTAATACATTACACAATTTGTTTATTGTGACAAGGATCTGACAATGAAAATGGGTGACAGTTGGTGGGACCTTAAACGTGTTTTTAGTTTTGTAATAAAAAAAATATTATTATCAGCAGCTTTTGCGGTTTTCCATTCTATACAGAAAATCTTCATCAAAGGTTTATTATTTTTGCAGTGACGCTATTTATATTTTTGTCACGAAAATGTTATCAAAATATATATATATTTTTTGTACAAATTAATTTCTCCCATATTTATTGAAAGAAAAGTAACTACTTAGGATTCCATGGATTTACAGTGCGGGTGTCCATCGTCTTGCAACGGGAGGAGCTCTGAGCAGCGCCTCGGACTTGCGACTCAAGTGTAAGTTTGAGTGGTCCTTTAGAAGCTTTTTAAATTATAAGTATTAACGATAATGGTTTTAGAGGACGGTGAGATACATTTAGCTTCCCACTAAAATATCAACATCAAAGATTTCAAAATTACCGAAAAACGGAGAGCACGAGACTTTTAGATCTCCTTGGCCCTTACCGTGTAATACATATTATTTTTTTATTAATATGATATCATAACTAAAATTATTTCTGTTTATTAACATAAAAATAAAAATGGTAATACTAAAAATAATACTCTAGTAGGTTTCACCTATTTTCATTAATTACATTCACTGAAAAATAACTTGAAAAATAGCTTGAAATTTTTAATAAAAAAATTAAAATGTTAAAAATATTTTTTAAAACTTTCATAGTTCGCTTTAAAAATACATCATATTTTCCAGGACACAAATTGAGATTTAGCTGATCGAAAATCGGAATTCTCCGGCGTGACAGCGAGGTGATTTATTGCGCTGCTGATAATAACGTTATCATGACCATCTTGGAATCTAGAACATAATGGAACATGGTCCTTCGAGCCAGATAGCGGTTAATTTTACCTGGGCCTTGTAATTTTAAATGTTAGTTTTTAATACAGTGAATAGTTTAAATATATATAAATAGCCTTAATATGTGTTTAGCTATATTAAGGCATGTTTTCATCATTCAAACCCAGTGCATTAAATGTCCCAGTAGTAACATTTGCTGACACTTTCCCATCATAATCTTGATCAAATTGGAGCGGTAAAAATATCATAACCAGTAAGACATGAATCTTTAACGCTTGAGTTTACTCAGAAGGAACTAGCAGAACTCAGACTAAACTGAGCCGTGTACCAACACAGGCGTATCCGTGCGTACGTACCAAATAATAATGAGTACCGACCTATACCGATTACAAACAAATACGAATATAGTCATGAAATAAAATTTATACACAGACAACGTTTATGTAAATCATGTGTCCCTGATGTATACTGTACATACTCATACCGTACATAAATAAATAAGCTTTGAAACTGATATCGATGATTGATTGGGCAAGGACCCCATGGGTCTGTGTGAACACGTTAGTTCGTGTAATGGACCAAATATTCTATTCAACTATTCAACACGCGTCATTGGCTTAGAGGTGCGGGTTAAATAGGGATGATTTTGATCGATAGGTCACACAACTAGCGATTTTGCTTTACAGCTATTATCTTTCTTTATAGAACATTCACTATCTCTAATATTGTAAATGATAAAGAGTTAAAGTAAACTTTAAAAGATTTTAATGTAATATTATTTGACACAAATGTATACTATCTGCAAAATATACGCCATGTTAAAGTTCAAGCAATGGAAACATCATATGAGGTATTTTTAAATTATAATGGCTTCTGTTTTAATTTATCACCTTTAGCTACCTTCACCACGTCGGGTCTCAGTGTTAAAATTTTCCGTTTCTTACTTTCCGCCCAATTTTCGATTTCTGGTTAACTCTGCATACCCTGCTCTATGCAAGGTACTAATCACAAAAAAATAAAAATATTCTCACCTTAAAGATTCAAAACATTTCTCTACTTTCAAATAATTGTCCAAGAAAGTACACAAAATGAGTTGCCATTAAGTAAATATTTATCAAATACTTGAAAAGTGTTAATGTGTTAGACACGGCTTTGTGCATCCACCGTGAACTAACACAGTCAAAGACAATGAAGGGTTAGAAACAAACTACTGGGGCCTGTTGACTGAAGACGGAATCCAAGGGGGCCGGATTCAATAAAGATGTTAAGATTATCTTCTTGAAATCTTAATTTAGCTTGGATTTGAATGAGATGCCAGATTACTGAAATTTGACTTGATTCATTTCATTTGGGGATTGGTATTGGGTTAAAGTTTTGATTAAAGTCATATTTTTTGAAAATATTATCTATTTATGTTTTGGAATGCGTCATGATAAATATGTGAGAGTATTGGATATATTCTTAATAGTATAAATTACTATTAATCAATAGATTTTTTCTATCTACTTTGCTATACGCAGGAGTTGCTAAACATTATAAAAACTATAGGATAAAATTGAAATTCTATACGATTCCATTTAGAATAAGAGAAATGTCTAAAACACTACACAGGTGTAGAATATCGAATCTATTATTAAAGATTGATAATGGTCGTTTATAAATATGTTTAAGATAACAAAAAGATTAGGTGAATGCTGTGTTCTGCAAATAGAAGAGAAGGTAGAGGATATTTAATATAAAAACAGTCCGTTCTGCATTTTCCTGGAGTGATTAAACTCACTGTCATGCTTTATCACACCATTTATTTTTCTAAAAGAAATCGTATAATATCCCGTACAAAAATAATTTCATTTATTATTATTATCGCTATATAAGTATATTTAAGTATTATTGTACTTCCACTATTATTATACTGTATACTCAACGAAATAGGGTAAGAATTTATCTTAGGGATACGACCTTGGCTCGACGTATGTTAAATAAACAAACGTCTGAATCAACGTCTTTATCGCCTTTTGTGTTGAACTCTTGGAGAATTTATCTAATGCTTAGAATAGAATTGTAGCTCTCCTTTTTTGTCCGTTATTCTAGATATTTGTGCTCGTTGATAATATTATTGGGACTTATTAAGTATAATAAGCCTTAAGCTGTATTCTGTATACAGCAAGTTAGGAGGAGTCTAGTGTGAAGACACTCCGTTTTCCAACTTTCACGCCCAATTTCCTAGACATCGTGCTGGAACTCAAGGTTGTATTTTGTTTTGTTACCAGATGGAGGAATTGAAAATAATTCGTTCCACCTAGTGGATTTAACCCACAGTCGTATTTGACATACTGTGATGCGTTGTGCCGCTGTGCTACAACGGATTGTAGTATTTTTGTTTTCAAATTCATTTAAGAATCAAGGAGTTATATGTCAAATAGCAATATTTCTTAAGTAATTGATAGAAGCCAGTCGTGGCGCAGCGGCACGAGGTGTGACTGCAAAATCGACTGGTTCTGGGTCCGATCCCCACTCGAGGAGATGAAATATTTACTTAAATTTATATTTCCATTTCATCGCTCTGGTGTCGAGGATAAACGCGGCGTTGAGTTCTGCCACTCAACACGCAATGCCTCCAGAATTCGGCAGAAAGTGGGAAACGGAGTGTCTTATCACTAATAATACTTATAAATTTTATTACGACGTTGAGTTTTACCACAGAAGTGTCTCAAACTCTACCGGAGAAGCGGAGAACGGAGTGTCTTTACCGTAGGTTATCTCTACTTACCTTACTATATGCATAACAATGTGAGAACCTAAATAAATATTTTCACGTACAACAATTACTTCAATATATTTCTATTATGAATTCCGTTAATAAATTTTCAATATTAACATGCCAATATTAATAAAATGTATAACATTCTAAAAATATTATAACAAAACTCTACCATTATTGTAGATTATGAAAAATTTAGCTTTTTCGTCGTTTTCGTTTCGTTTTGAACTCTTTTTAATCGAAGCTCGTTAAGCGATGACTGGCTTTTCCCTTTGGGATTTATCTGTTGGTTTCAGTAGATTTATTTTTGTTGTATCTAAATATTTGAGTTATGTTCATTCTATTCTATATTTTTAATGTCATGTAAATTTTTCTATTCATTATTGTTTTTATGGTAGAGTATGATGAGATGTAAATAAAAGTTTATTTTTTATACAAGAACATGCAAACTTTGTGTTGTCACTTATATCTAAGTAAATAAAGTAGATGTTTTTCACGTTTATTTAGGGGAATTAAATATTTTTCTACCAACGTTAAAATATATAGAAATTTTTGATTTGATTTTTATTTGGTGTTATATTTAACGTCATCATTAACAATTTTTATATAAAGTGTTTTATCAAAGTTGACAGACAATGTACCTGTATTATATTGACATACTAACATATTTCTTCAAATTAAAATTAAAATCATCGTAGCTTGTCAAGCACACCGCACTCCCATTAAGCCACTTTTCAAAATCACACTTATCCATATTTTTATTTATGAGTATAAAAAATTGGAATTTTCTTGGAGCAGTGGGATTCTTAGCTATGAAGGTGATGTTTACTGGTTCATTTCCCACTCTTACTCGATTTGTCACCACACAACATACAATGTGTCAAAGTCAGCAGAAAAGTGAAGAACCTGAATACCTTGGATCTTTCTGCCTTTCCTGCTACGCGGATAAAAGTATGAAACTGATAAAGATATATAATTAAAAATTTAATCCATTGATTTCCACCTGCGCAATGAGATTTCTTTATGCCTTTTAAATCTCTTATTATCAGCTAGCTGAAGCCTATACGCGTATATTTTAATCAAATTATTTTTTCATGAATGCGAATGCCTCTGTAATAATGTTCGTGAAAATATTTTATCGGTAGGTACAGTTTTATTAATTTATTGTTGCCTACGAAAAATATCATTTTTAACAGTAATGAGAAATTAATGTTGATATATTGAGATTATAATTTCAATAATGGGTGTTATTGCTTTAGTTAAATTCTATTTTTCTACTGTCTTGTAGATAAATCACGGCTTTAGGTTGCGCAATGTGGTCGGAAAAATACAAATATCTTTTCAAGCTGAAATGGCAATGGGCAGGCCATATTGTTAGGAGGATTAACAACTGACGAGGAAGAAAAGTCCTTGAAAAATCCAAATATGTTTTGGCAAAAGAAGGAAAGGCCGCTCTCTAACTGGGTGGACTGACGGACCTGAAGTAGGCTACTTCGACGATTCAAAGGGAGCAGGATTAGAGGCAATGGCCGATATTAGACGAGGCTATGTCTAACAGTGGAAAACGCGATGGATGGATGGAATATTACGTGTTGAGGTGCTTTCGCATAGGTATGACATGTTAGAGCTTGAGGTCTCTGTTTGAGTCTAAAATGAAGAACGGAAAGACGTACTAATAAATTCCCTTAAACGATTTCCAACGACAGGAAGAAGAATTCAACTTCGAAATGTTGAGTACGGAGTTTCTTAATACTCCGTTCTCAACTTTCCGCCCATTTTTCGAGACATTGTCCATAACTTTCACGAATATAATTATAATTATGATAAAAAATACATTCTCTAAAAAGATATATCATATACAACGCATTTTATGTATACACAGGAACAACTCTTAAGCTATTCAGAGGATAACCAAAACCAGATGCAAAAAAACCAATTCAACAGACGAATATCTATGACACTCAGTACGAAATCGCGTGCTCAGTAAGAAAAAGTTATAAAATTGGAACCGACACATTTTCACACCTGCTATTCGTCGATCTTCCAATAATCCATCCACTTAATTTTAATAAGACCTTTATCTTGCATATATATATATATATATATATATATATATATATATATATATATACAATTTTGAAGTATTATGTTCAATAAACACTTGAGGTCGTGGCACAGATATATAAACATACGACTGTTGTGGGTTTGATCGGAGGAATGAGATATATATGTTTTTATTGCCTCGCTTTCGTAAGAGCTAAAGTGGGGATTTGAGTTCCACTACTCAACACACAATGTCTCGAGAATCTCTTCATGAGAACGGAGTGTCTTAACACTAGGTCCCCAGGTTCTTTCGGCTTACCCTGCTATGTGAAGAAAAAAAGCGAGTTCAAATCCCGCTATTATCACATTTTTGTAGATAAATTTACTCGATTTCTGAAGTGCTGTGGTTTTGCTAATAGCAAAAGAGTACAACTTGCAGTTGACTTCATTTTAATTTCCCCTATATTTTACAAATAACGAAAAATGAATAAACAATGCCAAATATTAAATAAAAAAAACAATGAATAAAATAACAAGGAAAGGTTTAAATCACAGACTGAAAAAACACAATCAAAAAAGGAAACGTCATACTTTTTTTTTCAAATGTTTTATCTGACAATTTTGCCCTTTTTTGAACAACTAAATTTTTTCATTGGGAAAGTGCAGCGTGGCCTCAGGGCCGAAGTTGACATAACTACGTTGACCCGTAAAGTTCGTTTACATGGATATTTCGATAATAAATTACAAAGGCAAAAGTCATTTTTTTGGTAGCAAAAGGCAAAAGTCATCTATATCGTCCCTTAAACAGCAGAGTAGATCAAGGGAACTCTGTTTCTCCCTCACTTAATTTTTGAGATATAGCATGTTAAGAAGTTTGAACCTCACCAAGCCTTGTCTTGTTACTAGAGTGATAAAATGAAAGTGTTAAAATTCGCCGAGTGGAAATCGAACCTACAACCGTCGCGATTACAGACAAATGACGTGATCCTGCTCCACGATATCCTTAAAGATCTAAATGAAGTTAAAAAAAATCGACACGCTATGAATTCGCCTTTACACCGTCGCAATCTAACAATGCCGCGGCATAGCTCGGAGCTATCGACCTACAGAATAACGTTTTGACTATTTGACGATGTGAGTAGGTATATATACCTATTTTTCTTCTTTTTTTGTTTCACTCTATACTTCCACAAGGCAGGGTAGGCAGAGAAAACCTAATGTTAAGACACTCCGTTCCCCATAGATCAACTAACTTTCGCATGTGTATGACGGAGCCCAACGCCGCGTTTAGCTTTCTTATTAGAGCAAGAAAATAAAAATAATTAATACCATCGAGTAAGAATCGAATTCACGACCGTTACAATAATACTAAAATAATAAGCAGAAGATAATAAAAACATCTAAATTATTATAAAGCCCTCAGTAAGTATCAACCATACCATCCATCATAAGGCGTACAGTGCAATAGTACATGTTATTATTTATAATTTGTCGCACATACACCCTCGCCTATAAACTACGTGACGACGCGATCAATCAACTTGACTGCTTTAAATTACTTTGAATTAGCCAAGTCATTAAATATTTTGTTATGTTTATAAGTTTTAAGATAAAATTGAGGCCGCTGTGGCGCAGTCGGCGTGCAATTGTAAAAACGGCATGCAATTGTATAAGCGGCGATTGTAGATTCGATTTCCATTCAGGGGAATGAAATATTGAATATTTTTATGTTTCGACAATTTGGCGGAAAGTGGGGAACGAAAATGTCTTAATGGGAACTGATTGTCGTATATACTATATTCTCAGGTTTCCTTTGCCTACCCTACTATATACAAGATACAGGTGAAGCTAAAGGAAAGTAAAAAAGAATAACGTATCGAAATTGACCAGTATTCCTCCTTTTTTTCACTCACTATCCTGCATACAACAGTAGGTAGGGAGAACACCATGTTAATACAATCTGTTCTCTATATTCCGTCAGATTCCAGGACACTAGGTCATCGCTAAGAAATGATAGTAATTCATTCCTTATATTATTCATCTCTCTAAGTGTGAATTGAACCTAAAACTGTCGCATTTGTGATTAGATGCTGTTCCAGTGGAAGTTAAAATGTTGAATATTTAATTTCCTCCAGTGAGGATCGAGCCCATAAACTGTCGCGTTTATAGTCGCACACTTCACCACTTCGTTTCAATGATGGCTTCTGTTACATAATATATAGAAGTATTTATACTCAAAAAAAATTATAAATACTTACTGAATAAACAAAAAAAATCTGGAAACATCCACAAAATTACCTGAAACACAAAAAAAATGCATTAGAAAAGTAACTACTAATACATTGACTTAATGTAAAGTGAACGAACAAACAAACGGCCTATTCCGGTAGCAAAAAGAAAAACAATAAATTTTGTAGGACCCCGCCGGTAAAAACTAAAATACTATGCGTAAAGCTCACTACTCACGAGGTTTTTAATGATAAAGGATTGAAAATATATATATTTTTTTCATTTAGGGTTACTAGAAGGTTGTCGTGGTGCAGCGACACAAAGTTTGGCTATAAACGCGATGGTTGAAGGATCGATTCTCATTCGAGGAATGAATAGACCTTAACACGCCTCCCCTCTGCTCATGCCGGATAAATAGATTATTTATTACTAAAGTAACACTACTAAACTGGAAATATATGTTAATTTGTCATCTGTATATTAAAATTGTATTTATGTAGATAAGAATTAAATACACTAAGCAAATGAAAAAGAACGTGGCCAGGTAAATCACCTCACCAAGGGCACGTCAAAAGAATAAGTGACGAAACATTTTGGTAAGAGGGGTAGGAGGGGTATACCTCGGTTAACTTTCAAGAAATGGAGATGAGACGGGAGAAAGGTCACGTAAAAAGCGTAAAAAGCGTAAGGTCTCCTGGAGTGTATGTAGGTTCATGACGTTGGACGGGGTCAAAGAGGTATGCAGAGATCGGAGTGTTTGACGCTTCGTATTTCTAGTCGTCCTAGTCGCAGTCTTGGAATAAAGCGTAAAGGTAAAAAACTAAATAAAAAATATAGCATTTTTTTATCGTTCTATCGAATACTATATTCTACACACTATATTCAAATTTTAGACCACTGCCGTTATCAAAACACGCCATGATTGCCACTAAGCCTATACCATACACTTATAAACCATTCTATAGTTTATCTAAAAAGTATAAAGCAAGTATTCCATTGAATGGCGGGCGGCTCACTAATTAACCTTCGTTCCGTAACGCATAAATCGAGCAAAACTGTACATTCCTCTTCGTTACTGGCCTATTTTTTTCGGAAATCTGTACCTACTTCAGTCTTTAATTTATTATCTCTTGCCTAGAATTTTAGTTTCACTTTCTTATTGTGCTATTGATGTATTAGTTTGCTTAACAGTTTTAATGAATAGGTCTACGAATTTTATGGGTTTTAGGAAGGAAAATACTCACGAAGTGTTAGTTGTACATATTTTTTATGCCTTATGCTATATATATAGCCGGGTAAGCAGATGGAAAAATGTGTTAAGATATCACTCATCATATATGTAATATATATTTTTCCTAGTTTCACGCCGTATCACTGCGGTACCTGCTCACATAGCAGGGTAGGCAGAGTTCCTATTAAGACACATTCCCCACTTTTCTATGAATCCTGGAGCCATTGCTACTTTATATCGCATAGAGCGGAGAAATAAAAATATATTTTTCCCCCTAGAGAAAGGCTGACTTATAATCATCGCGTTAACAATCAAACGTTGTCCCACCGTGCCAGTGTGGCCTCAGAGAATACCAAATCCTTACATTATTATTATTTATTTATCTATGATTCGGGCAACCTGCCACAAAAGAAATCAAATCAAATTTAAACTGCAATCTAATTTCCAATTCGTAAAACCGAGATGCGGAGATACAACATCCGCAACCATACGTGATATGTTAGGCGATTAAGATTCTAGCTGCATTCAATTAGTTATACGGAACTCCGCATAAGTTGCACTTTGCGCTCATTTGTGCACTGTTTTGTATTTTATTCATATTGTTAGTTGAATCATGATATGACTATAATGCGGCTTTGTGAGAATCGTTTGAGTTTAGCGTTTTGTTGAAATTGGTTTTGAATTTCAAATTCTTTCTATCATATTTCAACTATATGTTTTTGTGTTTTAAATTATGAATTTTGAGTTCAATATCGGTATTTCAATTATGTATGTTACTCTCGCCAGGTCAGGTTGAGGCCAGTCGTGGCGCACAAATTGTGACTGGAAATGCGAGTGGTTATTGGTTCGGTCCCCTCTCGAGGAAATGAAATATTTTTTTTTGTATATTTCCATTTCGGTGTTGAGTTCCACTACTCAACACGCAATGTCTGCAGATTTCGGCGAAAAGAAAGAATGGGAAGAAGAAAAAAAAAATGTTCTTATATCTCTCGTTTAAGCACCTATACATATCGACCGTGTTTATGTGACCAGCCCGTCATAGCGCAGCAACACATCGTCTTCCTGTAAACGCGACGGTTGTATCTTTAATACTCACTTGGAAAATTTAATAATTTCCTTTCTTGGTTCTAGTAATCAGACAAGGTTTAGCGTTAAGTTCCTGAAGTGAAGTTGGTTTTTTTATAACTGTTATTTTTATATTTATTATATTATTTATATATATTTAAATAGCTCATTAAGTATTTACTTTATTATTATTTCAGTAATATTTATATATTCATATAAATATTACTCATATGAGAATTATTTATTAGCGAAAGTGAGTGGTAAGAGAGACAGACGCAGACCTTGATTGATTGCAAAGGTGCAAGCACAGTATCGATAAAACGGAGATGGAGAAAGGTCACGTGAAAAGGACACGCCGAAAGGCATACAAAGGAGTTGATGACAATGGACGAAATATTCTCTTTGGCTAGGGATAAAGCTGAAGGACTGTTTCTACGGTCGGCCTCCAACTACTTTAAAAAAATATATTTAAAATACGAATAAAAATAATCAACAAAAATAAACTTAACAACAAATGAAACTTATTTTCTCTATCGATTATTTTTTCATCCCCATTTAAGCAATACAGGCTATGTAAGAGTCGTTTGAAACAATTTATGCGGCGCGATGTCAGAGCTAATTGGTCGTGAAGACGCCTCGCGAACGAAAGCGATGTTCTTGATTGCACCCGTCGGGGCTGCGGTAACAAGTAATAGTGGCCTTTGTTTTTAAATGAAATTGTCTAATGTGTATATAATAAAAATAATATGGATACCCTTCTTGGAATGGTTATTGTGGATTAAAATAGTTTTTTTAGCATCTAACTAGATCGTGGCCCGTCGTGGCGCAGTGGCACAAGCGTGTGACTGTAAACGCGATAGGTTGTGGGATTGAGTTCCACTCGAGAAAATATAATTGATGAATATTTCATGTTTTAATTTCTTCGCTCTGATAACCAGGCAATGCATCCAGAATTAAGCGGAAAGCGGAAAATGGAAGTGTGTAATGTGAATGTCTTTAAATTAGTCTTCCAGTCCTAAGATTTAGTTTCTCTGCCTACCCTGGTATGTCCGGGACACAGAGTGAATTTAAAGAATAATTAATAAATACCGCAAGGTAATAAGTGAGAGCCTAGGTCTTGACACTTCTTGTTGCCATAAATTGCTTACTGGGTGGCTGAAACCAACTCTGCGCTATGTCTTACCATATATTTCGCGTTGTGGGAGTGAAACCCAGTGAACTATTTTTAATTTTCTCCCTCTAGTATAAAAACAAAAGACGGCGCTGAGCGCTTTGCTCTGCCTTGCACTATCACATTTTTTATTGATAGCACCAAGTCGTAAATACAAAGATGACATAATCTCACGATCTCCATACACGGTGGCGTGTATGGAAATTGGATGCATTATCAAATTAGCGTACAGTAGTGTTAATTATTATGTACATAATAATATGTTATGTACAATGTGTCTGTACGTGATTAATTAACTATATAAAGGTGTTTGCTATATGTGTACGTTTGTAACTCTATAATATGGTAGAGTATTGAAAGGTATTAAAAGTAGTTGATGCGGTTGAAATTTTTTATTTTACAACATTGATGAACAAAGCATGGCGTTGAGTTTCGCCACTCAACACGCATCCTTCACATAAAACAAGGTAGGGAAAAGAAGTTAGAGTCAAGACACTCAATTTAATATAAAAAAATACAATGGAGAATGAAAGTTAGGTAGCTTAGAACGTTCATTTACTACTAAGTATTATTTTATAGGTTTCACAAACTGCGTAGACATAATACGAAAAACTTTTAAACTGTATATTATCAGTTGTACATATAAAATTTGAGTAGTAGTGATTTTTGGAAAATTTTACAAATAAGTAAAAAATTGTAATAAGTTATAAAAAAGTGAATTTTAAACTAAGTGAAGAAATGTAAGTGAAATAGAATTTTTATTCTAATAATAACAATTTGGCTGTAGAGCGTTTACATTGAAATTACATTCACAAAATTCCTTGCGTTGCATACAAATTTTACAGAAATACCAGAAAAATTGTTATATTTTTAGAGTATCATCTAAATTTTAAATGTATAGAGGAAACTTAGTGATATACTTTTCCATTTGACTATATCATATTTGTAGAGAAATTTTGTGGTAAATTACGGAACCATACACATTTTTATATGCAAAACTGAGAAATGCCCATTAAAATAAAAAAAATAAAATTAAAATTTTCCAGATTCACACGGCCAGACTAGCCATTAGGTTCTCATTGTATATCATGATATACAGGAGAGCCTAATATCAAGACACTCCTTTCACTATTTTCCATTTTAAGTAGCGGAACTCAATACCGTGCATGTTTAATGAGAATGGAGAATTAAAGATAATTCGTCCTTCTAAGTGAGAGTCGTACCGATGACCGTACGTAATACTTATAAATCTTTTATAATTATTTTTTTTAGCTTTAACCCCCACATAGCATGGTAAGCTAAGCAGAGAGAACCTATTACAACACTAATATTAGACCCATTTAGATACATTTTCGTTCCCAATTTCCGAGAAATTCTAGACAATGCGTTTTGAGTGGCAGAACTCAACACCTCGCTTGCTCTGTTTAAAACCAGGAAATGAAAGTATAAAATATTTCCACAAGTGGGAATTGAACCTACAATCGCGTATACATACTAACACACAGTCACATATATTTGTGCTCCTACATCACGACGATTTATTCTAATAAAAAACATATATTTCGCATAGCAAGACTTCTCCGTATTACTCCTATACAGTTGATACGATCACATACTCGTATTATAAGAAACGAGTAATATTGATTCTCCCTATTAATCCCCAGAATTTAGGGGTGGTTCGCTAATTTCCTTGAGACATCCCTCGCGTATTATATCCTTTCTTTGTGACATTTAATCAAGTTAATATGATTGGGAAATGTTATGATGAAATGTATATGACAGTACACTCAGTACGTACTGTCTCTTCTTAAGAGTTATTTTTTAGTTTCACGCTTTATTCTACAGCAGACTAGGCAAGTATAAGTTAATACCCAAAAACTTTTTAATTTTACACACGAATTTAACGCATGTAGCGCATTAAGTGTCAGAGCTTAACGCCGCGCTTTGATAAATATTAACTAGATCGAAAATTTGATTTAATATAGAGTTACATGTATTGAAGAAGTAACATATTTTAATAAGACAAATTATAATATTTATTAACTTATTATTAGGCACACAAAGTGTGACTGTAAAAGCGACTGGTTGTGGGTTCGATCCCCAATCGAGGAGATGAAATATTTTCTTAAATTGTCTCCATTTCTTCACTCGAGACAAAGCAGGGCGTTGAATTACGCCGCTCAACACGCAATGCCTCCAGAATTCGGCAGAAAGTGGGGAACGGAGTATCTTAACACTAGGTTCCATTTGCCTACCCTGCTGCGTGCGGAATACAGCGTGAAGCTGATTTATTTATTTTATTTTAAAAAAATATCTTTTTTTCCAGAAAAGCCAGGCCAAATGCATAGTATCAGTTACAAAATAAAGTCAGTATGGTTAATTTAATTAACACATGCGGGGATTTAATGGCTTGACAATAATCTTATGGTGTATCGTATGGAAGCTGGGATCATCCTGTGTTTAATCAGCGACCGCGTATCCCTTTATTAATTTATACTATCTATTTAAAGTTACAATATAAAATAAGTTCACGCTGTATCCTGCATATAGTTAGGGTAGGAAAAGGGAACCTAATAATTCTATTTCAAACGCACTGCCCAATTTTTGAAACATTGTGTGTTGTTGAATGGCGGAACTCAACACAGCCTTTTGTTACCAGAAATTTGCAACTTGTTACTAGAGCGAGCAAATAAAGATATTCAATCTACCGATTAGGAATCGAACCCACAATCGACATATTTATCAAACGCTGTGCCACTGCGCCACGACGGCCTCGATATAATATGAACTAGGACAAAATCATTAAAATTGTAACATATATAAGGGGTTCTTTTTATAATATTGTTCGTATGAGGGTTGGCCGGCATTGTTGTTAGACGTTAAGTAATTTCCAAAACGCGACCTCCACGGAACAAGGGTTTGTATGAAAGTTAAATAGTTTCGTTTCATTGTTAACAGCGAATTATTGTAATTTAGCTTATATTACATGTTGCGTTGTGGGGCGCAAGAATTGTTATTACGTGACGATACCCCGGTTCTGTTAGTGGATGGTCGTATACGACGCAAAGTAGTTTGATTTTCGATATTTTTGTTGATATTTGATATTTTATGGAACACCATGTATCACGATTAAATGATACCTGTCATGGCGCAAGGGCACAATCGTGTGACTAGGAGCGCCATAGGTTGTTGTTTCGATTCCCACTCGAGTAGATGAATTATTTATCCTCGATCTGGTAACGAGACAAAGAGCGGCTTTGAGTTACAATATGCAATGCTTTGAAAATTGTGCGATGTGAGGGAAATATTATAATTTCACTTTTCTTTTAAAATATTGAAGGAAGCACGATATACATTTGTAAATAGTTTTCCCGCATACTTTGATTAATTGAACATGTTATAATAAAACCTATTATGTCATTATTGCACCAAATGAGAGATATATTATTCATTCACTTTGCTATTTGCGGTCTATACAGTCTGAAACTAAAAGGCGTAATAATTCAAATACATTTGGACTATGTTAAAAATAATAACTTTTTAAATATTGATCGATAATAATAATAATTTATTTTTTATCGAAATAAAATATACAATAATTATACATATACCGTAAAATCAACAAATAGCAGTGATCACCTCGAACTAGTGATGTGCCAAAAATTAATACATCGTTTCGTCGACCGTCCGCCACATTAAGCTGACATAGTGCGTATGATGGATGGCCATCTCTACAAATGGGGACCTATTGAACGGGACTCGTTATTGTGTTAAAATCAATTTGGCTTATCCCCGTTGCTTAATAGTGACATGCTTTAGTGCTTATCGATAAAATAAAATTATTCAAAATTTTTGCGGTAATTTTAATATTATTTAAAATTTTGATTAAAAATGTATTTTAAATGTATATCTGCACCCTTGAAATCCATACAATTGTCTGAGAAAGATAAAATATTATTTATTATTATTTTAATGAAGGTGGTACTAAGCAATATAACCAACGTACCTAAAAAGACAATTTTTTTAACGATTTTTTTTATATTAACATATTTCATGATTATTCCAGTCAAAACTATATATTTTTTACCATTTTTGAAATGTAAATAAGGTATTTTTTTAATTTTCTAGATATATATTAGGAAATTAGTCTCTAATTTGAAATAATTATATACGGAAATAACTATCGATTTAACATATTTTAATCATCACTACATCACCGTCAACGCCTACAGATGTTCGATGTAAAATAATAGATTCTGCACATCTCTCCCCCACGTGTCTACATAATATGTAACAAAAGTCACAACCCCAAGCTAATATGTGACAAGTATTTTTTTTTTCATTTTAGACTTTTTGTAAAGAGTCCGGTTTCATTATAATAGGGATATTTCGTTGGTTTGCAAGGCGGGTGTACAATTAAATGGTAGTTTGG
>JAATLQ010035218.1:50776-64589 GCA_013421005.1 Heliconius erato x Heliconius himera
TGTGACTGCAAAACCGACTGGTTGTGGGTTCGATCCCCACTCGAGGAGATGAAATATTTACTTAAATTTATATTTCCATTTCTTCGCTCTGGTGTCGAGGTTAAGCGCGGCGTTGAGTTCTGCCACTCAACACGCAATGCCTCCAGAATTCGGCAGAAAGTGGGGAACGGAGTGTCTTAACACTAGGTTCCCTCTGCCTACCCTGCTGTGTGCGGGATACAGCGTGAAGCTAATTTAATGTTAGCTACTTTGATTTATTTGTAATTTTTATGTATAAAAGTTGCTTAAATTTATTGTGTACTTTTTACGTGATACGTTTTCACATAAACAGACAAACAGACAAACAGATAAACAGACAAACAGACAAACAGACAAAAATTCCAAAAATGTTGGAAATAGATTCTGTTAATTATCCTTTAAAACCCTGGCTTATTTATTTTTAAATATTTTCAATGTACAGAAACGATGAATGATAAACACGATAGATATGCATTCAAATCTTAATCAGCTCAATTGTTTTAACTAAAATGTTTGCATTTCTCTTATCTGAATCGACAATTACAACTTCTTTTGTAACAGATTGCCACCACGGCGCAGCGGCACATCGTCTGTGGCAACGGTTGTGGGTTTGATTGCTATTTGTGTATGTGCATTATTTTAATTTTCTTATTCTGTACAAGGCAAAGCACGGTGTCTCGATATTTAAACAGAAAATGAGAAATGGAAACATAATACTAGGATTTCTCTGCCTACTATGCTTTATATGATATAGTGTAAAATTGTATCCCCCAGAGTGATATATTTCTACGTTCAGGAAAAACGTACGTACGTCTTTTTTTACAAGAAATGCAGTTTTTTTTTTATTTTCTAGCAGTATTCATCCGAACGGAATGTTCCCAGGACCATTCGATTTTTTTCCAAATGGGCATTTGCTTCTGTCAAAATAAAATAATAAAAATAAAACCTAACCTATATCCTATCTCTAAAAACGTCATTCAAAATAAAATTTCAAAAAGCATTTTAGTATTCTAGATAGAAAAAAACATTGTAGAGTCACGTATTTAAATATATTTCGTATTGTTCACATACATATGTATGTATGTACTTATGTATACACATACCTATATACTCGTATGCATTAGATGTGCGAATGTGTATTATGTTTGCCACAAACTGTCAAAATAAATAAAGCCGCTCTGATCACAGCCGGATGGTTGCCCAATAAATAGGTATTTATACAAATAATGAAAAACATCATGCTGCAGGAGTATTCCGTGAGTGCTATGTAGTAAAATTTAATTATAATAGAGTATGGAATGGCTTCACGCTATATCCCACACATAGCAGGGTAGGCAGAGGGAACTTAGTGTTAAGACACTCCGTTCCCCACTTTCTGCCGAATTTTAGAGGCATTGCGTGTTGAATAGCAGACCTCAACGCCGCGCTTAACCTCGACACCAGAGCGAAGAAATAGAAATATAAATTTTAGTAAATATTTCATCTCCTCGAGTGGGGATCGAACCCACAACCAGTCGGTTTTGCAGTCACACCTCGGTCCGCTGCGCCACGACTGGCCTCAATTTATTTATTTATTTTATTTATGAAATGACCTTAAACTTATAATGCAAAATTGGTTAAGTGCAAGTCGGACTCAGTCCTCTACGCGACAAGCTACAAGGAACTCACGTGCGGCGTCTCTCATTTACTCTTGTAGTTATTATAGCCATATTATACAATCTGTACATAAATTGTAGCCTAGGTGTTATTCTGCGAGTCCATCGCCCTTACTTAAGGGGCTGATATACAAGAGAATCATTCTACTGGCCAGCACTATCACGACACATTGAGTAGCTTCACTTCACGGAAAAAATGAAATAAAGATGTTGAGAAGGATATGGGGCGTAACACAATCTGACCGCAAACGTAACACATTCATTTAGGGTTGACTTGTAGTCTGTGACTTACGCCCAATATTAATAATCTATCTCCTATGTCAATCTTCGATTGTTCCATATATCTATCCAATCTCTAGATTGATATTGATAATATTGGGCGTTAGTGAGTTAGCTTCATGAGCTTCGCCTGAGATGGCTTGGCCACGTTACGCGCCGGCCTAGGAAGTGCTTTGCTCAGATGCAAGTGTTTTGCTATATCAGTCCCTGGAGTGAGACCTCCTGAACGTCCAAGGAATCACTGGTTGCATGTCGCGTGACGCAGGATATGACAGCCAATGGTCTAACCACCGAGGATGTTAAAGTTCAATAGGTAGGTAGATTCTAGAAAAGGCAAGATTAATCCCAGTAGGAAGGAGTACTGTTCTAGAAGCGCGGCGTTGAGTTCCGCCTCTTAACACGCATCACTTTTTTTCACTCCTTTTATCCGCATTGTCTCGAAAATTATGCAAATACTGGGAAACGAAATGTCTTAACACTATGTTCCTTTCGCCATTATAAATATTTACAAAACTATAAAAAAATGGCTATACAATAAGACACATAAACGATATTTATATCAGAAAATTGGAGCGTTACGTATAAATTTTCAATTTACACAACCCAAAAAACTACTTTCATATCAAAATTTATATTCTACACAATAATTTTACACAACATTTATTTATGCTTTTCCAAATATTAAAACAGCCTATAGAAACGCTGGCTCGCACCGACATCGCATCTAGAACGCTTCCCGCTCCCACAATCAGTGTACCGTTGTTCAATCATGTAATGGAACTGGAGCTCGTTCTTTGGCGGATTTCATCAAATGCACCATTCATCGTAGTATTTACTAAAAACGTATTTGAAATATTTTTTTTTTCACTTGTATTATCAGGAAACGCGTAATCTCTTAGTCTATTAACATGTAGTGGGCCATTTGTATAATGAAGCGATTTGGAATTTAAAATTACTGTTTTTTGGTACTTTTGGTTAAAGTAAGGGTTCAAATTTCACTTCATAGTGGGTTCAATTTCATTTCATATAAAGCATTAGATTGAATCCATATAATACCTTGCATTTTCTCATAACAGACATAGAAACAGTGGAAAACTTTGATGGAATATGGTAAGTTCTCTCGAGGCGGAAATACGACTAGCCTATTGTTTTCGCAGCTTACCCTTCAGTTGCTGGTTATTCCAAAATGCAAAAAATATTCGTAATACCATATATTGTTTTAATCTATTAACGTGCAGTTGGGTATCGTCAAATTTATAAATAAACATAGTTTGGTGCACCTGGTTTAGTTATATATACTATTCAGGGACATATTTATGAATATAACAAAATTCCGTAGTGTATTAAAAAATTGCCACTACCACAATTTACAATACAATTTACAATTTAAAGGATCTGTAAAAAAAATACTGACAAGTACATAAAGCTTATTACACTTTTCAAGAATATTTACAGGATAAACATGTATGGAATTAATGTCTATTAAATGTGATGCAGGATAGCTGCCAGATAATGTAATAATTAAATTGTACCATTGACATTGAAAAGAGCAACTGTTGAGTTTCTTGCCGGCTCTTCTCAGCAGAACTGCCTTCCGAACCGGTGGAAGCTTTATTGTTTATATGTTTCATTAGACGATTCAAAAGTGCTTGTAATAGTCTGTTTGAATAAAGAATATTTTGAAATTGAATTTGAATACTTACAGATTCGAGTACATTTCATCTATGGAACAATTGATTACTGCTTATCTGTCGAGATACATAACCATGATCTTAAATTACCTCTATTTACTTCAGGACAATATACAGGACTCTTAAGATGTAACTCAAAGAATTAAATAGTAAGAGAGAAAAAAACTGAAAGTGAAAGAGAAAAAAACTGAAAAACTATTTTTAACAGATCATCATAAGTATGTTTTTTCTATGCATTTTCATAAAGAGTTTTTTTTTATAGCTTCACGCTGTATCCCGCACACAGCAGGGTAGGCAGAGGGAACCTAGTGTTAAGACACTCCGTTCCACACTTTCTGCCGAATTTTGGAGGCATTGCGTGTTGAGTGGCAGAACACAAAGCCGCGCTTAACCTCGACACCAGAGCGAAAAAATGGAAATATAAATTTAAGTAAATATTTCATCTCACAACCAGTCGGTTTTGCAGTCACACCTCGTGCCGCTGCGCCACGACTGGTCTCAATAAAGAGTTAAGAATATTTTATGATTTTTCAAAGGACTGATCCTTTCATGAACATGAACATTAGGTCCTTACATATGATATTGGCGTTTGGTATGGGAGGAACAAAAAATCGATTTTTTAATATAGGTTATAGTTCACTTTACTAAAAAAAATATTTGGACGGAAACCAATCAGATCTTTGAAGGCGGTTGGGACTGCCCTATTGGAGTTCTTTTTTCCTTGCAACAAGGTATCCAAATTGCGAGGAAAATGGTAATCTATTGTACCAAGGCCTGGGGAATAGATGGATGTCATATACATTACAATTTGAAGCTCTTCTAATTCAGTTGGCGTCTGTTGTGCTGAGGTCTGGCGTTGTCGTGAAGCAGAAGTGGCGTAGAACGATTGCCCAGCTTCAGTAGTTTAGCAGCTAGCTTTTCCATCATGGTTTGTTGACAATAGACTTTTGCCGTAATTGTCTGGCTAGATTGGAGAATATTATAATGACGATACCAGTACTCGTCCACCAAACGCTTACAAGTAATATTTTTGGGTCAATTTTCGCTTGGAGCAGGATTTAGCTGGCTTGCCGGAGTCCAGTCATTGCAATAAGCGCTTCCAATTAACGTAGAGAATGAAATTTTCATTACAGGTATTCGATTTAAAAATCATTAATTATTGTGGCGGTTAAGTAATGTAATGCAGCAGACGACGCACGCTTGCAGGCTTGCTTCACTAAATTCGTGAGGTACCCACCTTACAAGCATTTTCTTATTTTCAATTTGCTTCAAGTGGATCAAAATAGTTTTATCACTAACACCGTAGCCTGCAGTTAACACGAATATGGTTTGCGATGGATGCGCTTCCACAATATCCTTCAATTCTTTATTATCAACTTCAGCCTTTCGCAGAGCTTGTTCTGTAGATCCAAATTTTTAGAACGAAAACATTGGAACCAAAAACGCACTATGTTTTCTTTTGCGACACGACAGCCATACACTTTCATTAACCCTTCGAGCCGTTTCCGCAGCAGCAGCACTAGTGTCACGGTGGAACTCGTGCTCGTATACAATGCAATATTTCAAATTTTCACTTTTTGTGAACAAAATAACGCACATAAAAAAGACAAACGAAAAAAACAAATGAATGATGGTTAACAAAACTCAAATACATGTATCAAAACTCAAATAGTCGTATAAATTGGAATTTGGAACTCTTTCTAGATAATTGTGACCAGTACGAAAAAATGTCAATTTCATATATAAGGAGATAATATTATGATTTCATAATTTATTTTAAAAATAATTTAACTTTTAATCATACGAACAAACAAAGAGATGATATATAAAAATAATAGTCATTGCTACTGCTCTATTACCACATCAATATTATATGCTTAAATAAAATATTCCACGTATATTTTAAAATATATCTCTCATAAAGAGAACCTGCGAGGAAATATGGTAGATTTTATTCACAGGTAAAAAAAGCAAAACAACATTTCTAATAAATCAAAGGGAATTGTAAAACTCGTCTCCTCGTATAAAGCATATATTTTAAATTAGAGATGAAATTTGCAATGTATCCCACGTAGAGGCGGTTTACATTCTACCGGTACGGACCATAGTCAGACAGAAAAAAAACATATTATAAAATACACAGAGTATTGTATTTTTTGACATGTCTAGACGATACCATAAGACAGGTATATTAATTTTTTAGGATTAGTTTAGTCGCAAAATTTGATGTAGCGGGATTTGAACCCGCAACCGATATTTTTAATCGATATACTATTGGATATATTCAGGGGTTCCTCAATTACTACTAGTTGTGGTGGGCTTGGAGAATATTGAGATGCAAGATAAAAGCAATAACGACGATTTTATGACACCCAATATATAGTTCATATTTTAAAATATATTGTGATATACAGTAGTTGAAAATTATAGGTTTAATTTTGCCTAATATAATATCTGGACACTTTATATCTTTCTAAAAGCCTACTATTTATGCTTTAGACATGTAATAGTATTAAGTTCATAAGATGTCTAACGTGAGACTAACTGGTTGTAGATATATTTTTTTAACAAATTTACTCACCTGTTAGAATCGCATTTAAATCGTTTAAACGGTACTTGAGCAGAAAGCCGCGAAGAAGCGATTTATCTTTATTTTATTTTAAAATAAAAATGAACGAGCCATCCCCGCTAGTGGGCCAACTAAATATGATGACAAACGATCTAACAGTTAAACTTTAACTACATTCAAGAAACTCGCTTAATTTAATGTGGTTTGGAGTAACCGAGACGCATTTAGAATTTCAAATGCTCAGGTAGAAGCGAGATTGGGTTTCAGTTTTAAATTGTAAGTTGAGATTAAAATAATGTGTTCTGATTGTTCCTGTAGTGTATTTTTATGTAGGTATCTTTATGAAAGTTATAGAAAAAATGAGTAAGAGACTTTCTTTTCCATTTTCTGCCGTTTCTGCAAATAGAATGGCATCTACTACTTAAAATTATATTTGGTTGAGATCAATAAATATTCTTTACTGGATATGTGTACATACGTGATTTTGTTTTACTCTAATATGTGAAATTTTAGAGAATTTTTAAATTTGCATTCGGTTTTGAACAAAGTAGTTACAATTATTATTCTCTGGTGTTTTTTATCCTTACCACTTTACAATTTTCATCCAAAAAATAACACATCTTGAAATTTTTCTTGAGTTTCATATTGCATGTAGCAGGATAGCAGAGGAAGCCTAGAGTTAAAACACTTCGCTCCGCCATTCTGATGGCACAGCGTATTGAATGGCATAACTCAACACTGCGCTTTGCCTCGACAACAGAGCGAAAAAATTTAAACATTAAACATTTCATTTTATCGAGTGGGAATCGAACCCACAAACTGTCGCGATCACAATCCACGTCACGAAGTTAAAAATAAAATATTGATCAAGGACAAACATATTATACCTAAAGCTGTATAAAAATATTACCATATTACTAATACTGATGAATTACTTAATCTAAGCACACAAAACAATTCATGTATATTCATATAGTAGTGGTAGAATTTGATACGAAAATAGTTACTTATTTGACCTTAAAAAATTAACGATTTTAAAAGTTTCGTCTAAAGTAGATTTCTAAAATACGTATTTTCAACGAAGCTATATATATAAAACGCAAATAGAATTTTAGGATTCCGTACTTTATAAGGAAAAAAAGAACCCTTATAAGATCACTCTGTTGTTTGTTTGTCTGTCTGTTTCTAGATAAAAAAACATATAAAATATTTACTTAGAAAAAAGATATGGCCGTTTATATCGCAAAAAACCCACATTTCGACTCTATAAAGGGAATCAAAATTAATAGGATACTTTCAGTTAACCTAGAATTATGAAATTTCATAGCTAGCATCTACAGGTAAATAAAAATTCAAAAAATAAATAGCCAAAAAGGGGGCAAAATAAGCTAAGCCTGAATTTGAAAAAAAAGCTCGAGACCTCCGAATTATGTACGGAACCCTCGGTGGGCGAGTACGGCTCGCGCTTGTCCGTTTTTTTTTATTAATATAATAATTCTCTGAACTCTGATGTTTTTATAACTTTTGATTCCTAATGAATCTGGATCTTCTCTAGGCTTCAATTGACTACTTCTCAATTAAATGAAATAAAAATACATAAAATTTAACTAACACAAAATAAATTTAACTAATTCTTTTAACTGTAAAAACTATAGTACACAAATGAACAAATTAATCCGCTGAGTACCAACGGTAAACAGTACGATATCTTATGTTTATACAGATAGCATCACGGTTATTGGAAACGTACTTCAATCAGTGTTATTACAGCTCCTGTAGGTATTGAATGGATTGAAATAATAGTTTTGGTCGTTTTTAAGATGGGGTAGTACTGTGAGACAGTGTCTGCTGTAGGCGCGACGGATGTGGGTTTGATTCCTATGTGGGGAATGGTAAAATTTAAAGTATTTTTTATTATGTTGTTACTTATAGAGCGCAATTAGTTTCACCACTTAATACGCAATGCATCCAGAATTCGGTGGAAAGTGGGAAACAAAAGTGTCTTAATGGGAACGGAATGTCATCACATTTGAACTCTGGGTTCCCAGTTTCCTTTTACCTACAGTGCTATGAGCAAAGATAAAGCACGGTGTTGAGGTACACCATCTAACCGGCAAAGTTTCGACAATTGAGAGGAAAGTGAGAACGAAAAATCTACAGACTATATTTCTTCTGCCTACCCTGCTATACGAAAAAGTGTGAAATGTTGTATGTTTTATAAATTCGTGTTAAAAAAAATCTTTGTAGGCGTTTCCTTATAAGTTGTGTAAAGTGCAGCGTACAGCTCCGCCATTTTATATACCTACTTTTTTTTTAATATAAACTATAAATCAAACTCGTAAATGACTGAATGTAGAAAAGAACAAAAACAGGAACATGTGAATGTGAACGTCATTACTATAAACAATCAATATAAACAAAAAGTTTGTTAGTGTATTTCTTCAAGCGTGTGACTGTAAACGCGACAGGTTGTGAGTTCGTTTCCCTTTCAAGGAAATGAGATATTTAAATATTAATTTTTTTGCTCTAGTGTTGAGGTAAAGCGCGGCGTTAAGTTCCACCACTCAATATGCTCAATTTTTGAGACATTGTGTCTCATAAATTGAGCGATGCGTGAGTCAGTATTATGTTCCCTTTCCGTATAGTGTAATAATATTTAATACGATGACATACATACTCTATGACATTAATGTGAGCTATTTAAGTAACTTCACATGAATAAAACATACTAAAAAAGTGATAAAAATATTCAATATTATTTTTACACTCTTATGAAACACTAACGTAACATTTTATTTTCATCTTACAAGGCGACCTACTTAGCTTCTTTGATGATAGTTTTCAACGTGTCTTAATTGTCACATTTTATTTATTGATACAATGCCTGTGACTAAAATTAGATACTTTTATTATTATTATTTTTTTTAAATCGATCAACATACAGCTTAATTTGTTAAAAAATATATATTCCCGCATATCACGGTTTATATAACATGTTGAGTGGCAAAACTTAAAGCCACACTTTGTCTACTAGAGCGGAGAAATGAAAATATTTTTTTTTTCAATTATTCATTAACAGTAGGAGATATTTCATCAAATGGGAATAATCTACAATGGAAGTACCTTAATGGAAAATAAAGAATCTTGACACTAGGTTACCCTGGTCCTCTCTGCCTACCCCGATAAGTGCGGGTTGCAGCGTAAAGATAATAAATTAATTTTGTAACAAAAAACAAACAGACTTCAAATAAACTAAAAAGTATAAAATAAATTTACTTAACATAAAGCAATAGTACTTTGATTTTGTTAAAAAAAAATTAAAGAGAGATTTTATAATTTGAAGTCGGTGAAAAACAAAATAAATAAATATTTTTAATGAACAATTTTAAAATTCTATTAAGAGGGTTAATCTAAATATATGATGGATTTCATAGTATTTTAGCGCTTTTTCATTGTGTAAAAAAATTACATATTGTTTTTACTAAAGATTTTTATTACTTTTAATTAAAAATTAAAAGTAATAAAAATCGAATAGATGTGTTGAATAAAATAATATGAACCGACGATCCATCAAAATCTGATGCAAGTGTTCGCGTGACAAATGCATACGTAACATCCACTACGAAACGATAAACTAGTGGGGAAATGATTTATCATATCATACATCGGCTTGCAGTTTTGGGGGCCTGAGATGACGTTTTTAGGGCACTTCACTTCAATAAAGTTTTAGAATTTTAAATAATAATTAATATTAAAAAACAATTAAAAAATTGAACTGAGCGCAAACTCGATATGTTAACTAGTAGGCAGTCCAAGGTTCCATCAGCATTCTTACACATCCGTCATCAGATCAGCTCGATGTTACTATAATATTGAATTGTCCTCTAATGTATGTATAATTGATAAGTTTCATAAAAAAAATCAGCTTCACGCTGTATCCCGCACATTGCAGGGTAGGCAGAGGGAACCTAATGTTAAGACACTTCGTCCCCACGCGAAGAAATTGAAATATAAATTTAAGTAAATATTTCACTTAGTGTCATTGCGCCACGGCTGACCTCAAAGTTTTATGAGGATAGAACAATAAATAAAAATGATGTAATTCTGATTCATAAGTCTTATTACATAGTTACAGCTTAGTTTAATAACGCTACGAATATAGTCGTCAATAAACATACAAAAAATTTAAAGTTTTAATTAACGACTTAACCAAAAATGGTGCTTAACGTTTTCCCGATAAAAATACATATTATCATTCCTCCGCGTGTAAATAGAACCCACAATCGTTACGATTACAGTCAGTTGCTGTCCCACTGCGCCACAAAGGCCGCAACTGACGATCGGACTATTTGCATTGAAAATATTTACGTAATTGAGGCCATCGTGGCGCAGGGACACAAGAGGGCGACTGTAACCGCGACGGTTGTGGTTTCGATTCCTTCTCGAGGAATAAAATATGTATTTTTTATGCCATCGCTCTGGTAACGAGAAGATGGCGTGGTATTGATAATTTAGCTTTATCTTTATCTCGATAATTTAACAATAAACGGGGAACAGAAGTGTCTTAATAGGAACGTTCTATTTTTTTCTGCTTACACTGCTATGTACGGTACACAGCGTGAAGCTAAAAAAAACATAATTTAAATAATATACCACCCAAGTTAATATGAAAATTAAAATAGATATCTCTAATTCTGTCAATTCAAAGCTTGGCATGGAGTGGGCCGGATGTTTGGATCGCACACATTTTAAAATACAAATCTATTTCTGCGAGCAGTTGAAATAGTTGTACGTTTTGTCGTACTTCTGGACATAGTGTTCTAGACTAAATATTTTTCTCAGCTCTCTGTTTTCTGCTCAATTTTAGAGATTGGTGTTTCAGGAACGGAACTGAGGGTTGAATTAAGATTTTTTTTTAAAATCAGCTTTGCGCTGTATCCCGCACACTGCAAGCAGAGGGAACCTAGTGTTAAGACACTCCGTTACTCACTTTCTGCCGAATTCTGGAGTCATTGCGTGTTAAGTGACAGAACTCAATGCCACGCTTGTCCACGACACCAGAGCGAAGAAATAGAAGTATAAATTTAAGTAAATATTTCATCTCCTCGAGTGGGAATCGAACCCACAACCAGTCGGTTTTACAGGCACACTATGCGCCCCTGCGCCACGATTGGCCTCAAGTTTTTCAAAGTAGTTTATTTGGTTTTTTAAATTAACAATAATTTCTACATGTCGTATTTGAACTCACATCCAACTATTAAAAACCATACATAAATTAAAAAACCATCCCCGATTGATATTGTTGAGCTATGATGGAATTTCTCTCATTGATGAAACTCATACACACAGACACACACTCGTAAACACGAAGGTAATGGAATAAAAATCCAAATAAACTTTTAACTTACATAAAGACTTGTGTATTGAAAACAATATGAAAACTTCTATTACAATTTTCAACTGCCATCAAAACTATTATTATAAAGCCATTTAGACACGTATAAAAACGATGAACAGTAAATTTATTTAGGCCGCTATTAATATAAGAACGATGTTTTGCAATAAAATAAACATAATATAAGATACTATGCTGTTATGTACGAGATACTAAACAAAATAACAAAAAAAATAAAAAGGAAAAACAAAAACACATTTGAGGCCATCGTGGTGCAGCAGCGCAAGGGTGTGTATGTCAATGTGACATTTGTGGGTTCGATTCCCACTTGCTCTAGCCGTGATAAGTTTCGCACTCAATACGCAATGCCTCTAGAATTCGGCTGAAAGTAGAGAACGGAGTGTCTTAATGAGAAACAAACTGTCTTAACATTAGGTTTCCATGGTACAGCGAGAAGAGACAAAAATGCACCCTGTTCCCCACGCACCGCCCAATTTTTGCGACGTTGCATGTTGAGCAAAGGAACTAAACGCCGAACTTTGTTTTGTTACTAGAGTGAAAATAATACATTTTCCCAAATTGATCTCGAAGCCACTAAAGTCACGTTTCCAGTAGAATGCTGTATGGAAGCTGCGAACGGAGAGTTATGCCACTAGTGAGTGCTGGAACTTAACGCCGCTCTATTAACAGTGCGGTAAAATGAAGTAATAAAGACTTCAAAGACATAAATCAAGAAGTATGCGCATGATTCATTAATGCGTTTATTAAAACAGCACATTGCGCGGCCAATTCGACGCCACGTGCTTGAATGTTTTTTTTTTAATATGTAAATTACTTGTTATTTGTATCTTTCTCTGGTGATTTCATATTGTTCGTATCTTCTTTATCTTTGTAAATATCAAAAATAAGGATAAACAAGAAAGAAATTAACTACCTTAAATTAAGAACGGAACTGAAATTAAGAAAATATCTATATATATTGATGAAAAATATAAATAAACAGATATATGAGGTCATTCATACAGAAGATATACAAGCGAGTAACTGTAAACGTTGTGGATTCGATTCCCACTCGATGAATTGAAATATTTCATATTTTCAATTTCACGCTCTGTGGCGTTAACGTAGCTACTCAACACGCATTGTCTTCAGGATTCGTCGCAAAGTGAGGAACACAAGTGTCTTAATGGAAGCTGAGTGTTTTAACAATAGTTTCCCAAATTTCCACTGCTTGTCATGTATGAGAAACAGCGTAAAGCTAAAAAAAGATGAACTATCTATAAAAAAAATAGACTCCGATCTAATTTTGTCATGTTAGTTGCAATGAAGGCATTTATAACGTATAAGAAATGAAAGCCAAGCTATTTTAAAAGTTTATTTCAAATACCTAAAACGGAACGTGGAGTTGTGGGTTCGAATCCTGTAAGAAAGTTGTGTTCATTATGCCATATATGTAATTATTTGAATTCGGCATTGACATAGAAACATTTTATTGAATTTCGTCTAAAAGAAAACACACAATGTATCTGTTTGTAGTAGAAATTAATGTTTCTGTTGGTTCTGTTTTATTATGGTTTCTCTATAGCAGTTTCGCAAATAACAAGCCAAAAAGAAAAAAAAAGATATGTTATTTTTAAAACGTGGATCATATCCACATTCTGCCATCTAATCTACAACTAAAAGTTGTTATTCTCCATAATTGGAGAAAGGAGTGCGTGGCACTATGTTTTCCCTTCCATACAAACAAACAACGAACTAAGAGAATTGTGACGCTTCAAATATTAAACGTATAGATTTACATCCATCTACATGTTCGGAACTTAACGAGCTTAAGTGAAAGAAACTTATAAGTGACCGATGTCGATTACTGGAGTCGACGACCGACTTTTATTTTTAACTATTTACTTATAGGAATGTATGTGATATATTACAACAAATGTTTAAAATTATGTATTTTTATGATAATGTATATAATGTGTTTTATAATTATCCTTGGATATTAGGGTGAACAGTAAAACTATAACTAGAATTGTGTTGCTCTGAAAAGAGATTTATTACATAAATATATGTTCACACTTTTACAAACATTATTTACATTTATCAATCATAAACTCACCTGAAAAGAGAAACAACATTTAAAGCTATTATTTCACCAGTTCGTATTAATTAAATTAAATAATAAAATATATTATTCTTTCTTGTTTTT
>JAATLQ010035219.1:0-27556 GCA_013421005.1 Heliconius erato x Heliconius himera
TATATATATAAATAATTAGCTTTATGTATATTTTATGAATATCAAATATCGACATTGGTCATATTTTTTAGTTCGAAACAATCAAAAATTCTTACAGAAGTTACGATAATGTCGTAAAAAAATCATAATAGAATATTACAGATTAAAGTAACAAAAAAATCATATTAGAAGTCATTATAGTTGTCTTTATATTATATATGTTGTTGTATGTTGTCTTTATATTTGTTTGTCATTCTATTATAGGGTGTGAGGCCAGTCGTGGCGCAGCGGCACGAGGTGTGACTGCAAAACCGACTGGTTGTGGGTTCGATCCCCACTCGAGGAGATGTAATATTTACTTAAATTTATATTTCCATTTCTTCGCTCTCGTGTCGAGGTTAAGCGCGGCGTTGAGTTCTGCAACTCAACACGCAATGCCTCCAGAATTCGGCAGAAAGTGGGGAACGGAGTGTCTTAACACTAGGTTCCCTCTGCCTACCCTGCTGTGTGCGGGATACAGCGTGAAGCTGATTTATTTATTTATTTTATTTTATTATAGTTGTCAATCAATTCTGCTTAAATCAATAATCATGTATTTTAAGCGGGCGAAGCCGTGGGCGGGCCGCTAGTTTGTAATATTTCTATAACATATCTATCTAACTAAATAAAAACGACCCAAAAGACTATTTAGAAGAAAGAGAGTAATGGAAGAATCGTTGAAAGAGTTATTTTTTGTAAAATTTTATTTCTTTTTCATACGTTTATTAAGGTAGTCTAGTAGGTAGACAGGTACTTTTAAAAGAAATTTTTAACTTTCAAAGGATTTCTAAGATATGTCAGAGAAGAAATGTGTTCTTTAACAAAATTTTCTGATTTATAATTTTTTTAGCTTCACACTACATCTGGTACATAGCAGGATAAGCAAAAAAGAACCTGGGAACCTAGTCTTAAGGCACTCCGTTCCCGCCTTTCCGCTGAATTCTAGGGGCACCGTGTGTAAAATACTTACAAATAATCTATATGCTTTAGAGTAATATAATTAGTAATAATAGATATCGTATTGTATATGCTTAGAGAGTTGTTTATTTTATTAACTCAATCTGAAAATTTAGCACATATTTAGTTTACTATATCCGTATTAAATGTCCATTTTATGTCTGCAAGAGGGAATCTCGAAACAAGATTTAGTTTAAGTTTACATTAGTTCGCCTTTGATGTAGATATATCAAAGCTATGCTTTGCATTGAGTAAATAGGTTTATTCTACAAATAGACTAATTGGTATAATTATAACAATCTAGCTATTTCACGCATATATCAAAGGAGTAACAGATTCTATTTTTGTTTCTTAACAAACATATTGGAGCTTTGTTAACCTATTAATTACTAATGGAGACTAATTGGATGTGTAATTCTTTTATACAATATCGTATCTTTTGTTTGCAATCAAAGCATTCGGTAAGTTGTTATTTAAAGATTTGTTTATTTGAGAGTGATCTAAGTTAAATTGGGATGAGGCAGACTAGACAGGCCGCTTATAGCATTGCTTCGGTCGTTTTGAAATTTATGTATATATTGTGTTCAAATATAATCATGTTTCAGTATATATAGTATTTTTTTTCTTTGCGTTTCCTGAAATTTTGTTTTATTTTTCTCTTTGTTTTAGGGATATTGGTGTTGTTTCTCCCCTTTCTCTCTTACAACACTAGAACATGGTATTTACATAATATTGCAAAAAAATATATAAACTTTCACAATTTTTTTATAGCCGGAAACATAATTTTATGTAGGTACTCCAGCATATTCTGCTCTCGGTGTAGACTAATATGAAATCCTTAAGCCTTAAGTCTAACAGGACTCCAAAATCCTTCTAAATTAAAACTAGTTCTGCTACTAGCATATCGATTGCGGTTCTTAAGAAGTATTTTGAAAACTTTGCCATATACTATTTTTGAACGGAAATAGAATCTTCAGATTAAATGCTACTTAGGAAAAAGCTTTGTTGTCAACATTCGTTGGGACTCATTTAAACTTGTTCTCTAAGAAAAAGTTTAGTATTCAATTAAAGTCCTTTAGATGTACACTTCAATACTGCTTTTTTTTATTTATACAGATCTTTTTTCTTTAGAATTAGTTAAACACAGTACGTAATGTGTTCGGAATTCCCTGTTTTGTTCTTAGGCCCAAATATATAAGCCGCTCTTAATTCTGAGATCGATCTTGAAATGCTGTTTTCATTTATAAATAGTATATCTATGAATGAAAAAGGCATTTCAAATTCGATTTCAGACTTAGGAGCTACATATAAATACGGGCCTTAGTTTATCTGAGCATGTTAGTTGTATGGAAAACATACAAAGGACGATTGTACGGTAAAAAAGAGATAATATTACTCAATAATAATAGGAGAATGCATGTTAAAAAGAGATTCAGTTAAATTTCGGAAACATAATAAGCAATAGCTTTTAATTTTGAGAATACCAAACTTTTATACGATGATATACACGCAAAGGTATGAAATGAAATTCTTCTGATGCTAGGAATCGAAAGCGGTTAACGTTTTTTAAAAAAAAGATAAAAATATTTATTATCTGTATGTTTCTAAATGATTCGGAAAGTAATTTTACCTAATTTCAATAAGAGATATGTATCATACAATAACACTTAAATACTTCACACGAGTTTCCTTCCAATCCACTTTATTGCTGTTGACCTGGACTGGTCTTGACGGCGTCACCGGGCGGGCCTTTGATTAACACAACTTTCTATTGCTTTTATAATCGTTTTCACTTACACCTACCCTCTTTTACATGAGTTTGCTCACCTATATATGAAGTTCTGGTAGAAGTCATATTTTTTTAATATTTTCAATTTGTGTTCGTTTTTCATTTCTTCCACTTTTTTTTACTTTTTTATGAAATTAAAAAGAATTTTTATTATTAATATATAGAAATGACAGTGTAATTAGAGGTGGTATTGTTTTATTTATTCGAAGATATGTGTACATATTATCTTAAATTGAAACAAAACGAAATATAATAAATCAAATATTTATAACAAACAGTACGTAAGAAACCCGAGAATTCAACTCTAATCTATTCTAAATATAACTAAAAAAAAACGCAACCCCTAATTACACTGTAATTTGGATCAGGTAACGTAGAACTGCTGTATTTGGCTGCCCGGTCGACTGTTAACACTTACCTAGTAATTGCTTGCGATAATGAACTTTAGCGCAACACGGCGTCGAGAAATTATAGGGCAACTTTATAGGCAATTTTACAACTGGGAGCTTTGAGACCTAGTGTAATTAATTTTCATATTTTGGGAATTTTCAGTATATATTATGATATGTTGTAATATCTAAAGGATATATACGTGAAGGAAGGTAGATTAGTTGGATAGTTAGCAAGTAACGTTCATATGTATACGAAAATGGAGTTTCAAATTGTTATTTTAAGCTTTGTAAGCGATTCGGGTTTTAATATGTTGTAAATTTATAATATTCTACGTATTTAAGTCTATGTGCAAATAGTGGTGAGGCCAGTCGTGGCGCAGAGGTATATGCGTGCGACTGTACAATAGGTTGTGGGTTCGATTCCAACTAGAGGAAATAAAATATTGAATAATTTAATATTTTCATTTCCACGCTCTGCTAACGAGGAAAAGGCGTGCGAAGTTAAATTCCATCACTGAACGCGCAATGCCTCCAGAATTCTTAATAAAAACGTAGTGTTTTAGCACTAAGTTCCCTCTGCCTACCCTGCTATGTGCGGGATAAAAATGTGCGTGAAGATAACAAAGAGCATGTAATAAAGTTCTTAGCTTATACCTTGGAGTAAAAATGATAATAAAAAATATCAATTAGCAATAAATGTAACGTAGTTATGCTTGTAAGAATTAACATAAATGATATAATTTTCAATATGAATTTGAAAATGTCAACTTGAATTTTTAAGGTAAAGAAAGAATATATTTTTTTCTAAATCAACCTCAGATTTATATAGATAAGTTAATGTTTATAAATAGATTCTGTAAATAAAATTTTAGAAATGTTTTTTAAATCTATCAAAAATCTATTGTAGAAATATAAACTTATCTAAAGCAGCAAACAAGTAAAACCGCTATTCTAAGGTTCTTTTATACATTTTATGTGTGATAGATAGGTCACAATATTTTTAAATGTAAGTAAATGGAATTTACTTGTTCACATTTATGAGAAAAAAATGTAATCTCGATCTAAAAATAGTCTCTTTCATATTATTTAAATCCTTTGATACGCTTTCAACGTTATTGGTTATTTTAGTATGATTATCTATACTATACTTATTAAGAAAACGTATACAAATTTGAACGTAGCGGGATATGAACCCGTGCCTCTTTGGAAACCGTCCAAGCGCTCTGAACAACTAAACCATACGTTCTCATCGAGCTACGTCGAAATTCTTATACGCTTCTTACAACTTATTTATGTTGGTAACATCTCTGTAGGGAGATTTTCACAAATTTCCGCTACCCAAAAATAATTAGAATTATCGTTTGGCAAGCGAGAATGCTATTTTTAAATATACAAACGATAAAAAATTGTACCTTGAGGGAATTTTTAAACGTTTTCTTAATAAGTATTTTTTTCCAATGTATGGAATAACACTTTAAAAAAAATAAATGGTTATCTATATTATTAGCAAAAAGAATAATACAATTAAAGAAAAATTAAACCGACTTCAAATTGGTATAAAAATAAAACAGTCAGTGAAGGGAAAAAAAATTAAAAGGAAAAAAAATCTAGTTCTACTACTTACCTATGTTTTCTAAACTTCCGTCTCCGTCTTCCGTCTCTCTGAAACGACTGAAGCGATTTTAATAAAATTTGAACAGTTCCCTAAGTTGAACTATACCTAACTTAAATTAAAAAGAATCATCTTGATTGGAGTTTTAGTCTCAGGGAAATTCATGGACAAATATACAAACATACTACTTACCAAAGTACTCAAATATTTCAATATACAAAAATCTTTTAATTGTTTGTTTGTGTTTTAGTACCACACACTATTAAAAAACTCAGTATTGAAGTTACAATCAGATACTCCAATTTTATTTATATAATATGTATAGACAGATATAGATGTATAATTAAATCGAAATTTAATTCTTCTGAGCTTGTATTTGATGTTGCCCGAAAAAAATGTTTTAATAATTAATAAAAAAAATGTTATTTATTTCACATATACACACACAACAGATTTTTTTTTTCCATTAACTTCTCCTATATATGTCGCTCCGTACTTTCCTTTATCTTTCAGTGGAAGTCATATACATTATGGTTCATAAATAATATATGCTTTTAATATGATTATTATCATATATATGTTCGTTTCAAAATATGTTGATGGCCGAAATTTGGTCGAGTAATCTTTTAGCTTATCCTTTATGTTCTTTCGAACTCGTCCTGTCGATTTTAATGAAAAAAATATCTTTACTTTCTTCAGCTTCACGCTGTATGCTGCACTTGGCAGGGCAGAGCCTGGTAGCCGGTGCTAAAACTCTCCGTTCCCATTCCCTACTTTTCGTCGAATTCTGGGGGTATTAAGAGTGGCAGAGCTCAAAATATTAAATATTTCATTTAATCCACTGTGTTTGACCCACAATCTGTTGCGTTTACATACTCCACGTTTTACACTCGCTTGTGCCCCTGCGCCACGACAGGCCTCAATATCTTTACTCCAAACAAAATTAAAAATCCAGCCAAATTACATATAATAATATATTATATATAAATATCTCACATGTCCGGTCACATCGCCTTGACCACTTCGGCCTACTAACTAAACACTACTATAGGATATAAGAGATTTATCTCAACAGTTCCGACGCGCAGCTGCTAGGCAGTGCTAGCTAAACGCTGTTAATTTCCGCCAGTATGTAGTGGTGGAGCCGAGCGGTATTATTACGTCTTCACAGTACTTCGCGAGTTGTTATATAACGGGGATTCGGGTTATAGTATTGTGATAAGCGTAAGCGGAAAAAAAATAAATAATTGGTTGCGGTACATTTTTTAATTGGGTGAAACGTTGTCTGTTTATGTCTTCAGAAGATTAATAGTGAAAATGTGATAATAGAGATAAGAATGAATAATGTTATATTAACTGATATTTATGTGGTCACAAAAATATGAAGATAAGTTGTATCTTTTAATAAAGAGAGTTTAATTTTTTAAAATATAACACATATTATAACATAAAAATAAATAAATATATATATATTATCTTTAGTATTGTGTTCTTATTAGGTATAATTTAAAATTGAAAAATAAGAAGTCATCTAGAATAATATAGCTTAACTATATCTAGAAAATCCATTTTTATATGAAATAATTAGTTTTTAGGAAATATCTATTAAGCTCTAAGTTCTAGTTATAAAGTACCCATTTCTAGTATAATTTACTCAATTGTGTTTTCTAAAAATTTTATATAGCTCTTAAAAAAGGAGATTCATTATGAAAAAAAATAAATGTAATCGCTGTCTCCGCTCAATGAAACACATCCACTTAACGTTCATAGGCCGCAGTAGTTGGATATTGAGGAAATGACACACATGTTTCGGATCACATGGAGGTAATTTTAGGTGCTTGTATATCTACAGTCCACTTCCTTACAGTTTACTTTATTATTTATTCAATAATAACACACTCTTGGACAACATATTATGGTGACATTGAACTATATGTTTAAAAGTTCTAATCAAAAACAATAAAAGATATGTTCTTTCTGAGACCATCGTGACGGTTAAAAAGAATTAAAGTTAATATAGAGTTTCATAATTTAATTACTCTTTCAATTTAAATATTTGAAATAGAATATAGAAGTAAAATAATGTACAAAATTTATGTATTTATAATATTTATCGGTATAGAGGATAATACAACACAAAAATATAAGAAAAGAAGTTGATGATATCAACCATTTTATTATTTACTTAACTAGATTATTAACAACTTTATATAGATTTATATATATTTATATAAAAGTATTTAAAATATCATTTATTAACAAAAATTATCATTTTTTTATTTAACCAGTTTAAAGTAACGATGTGATACTTAGCTTTATAATGTTCGGTCACGGAGCTGACGACAAGAGAAGAGAGTTACTTTATTTTTTTTCGAATTGGCTTTATTGATGTGGACATGGTATGGTCTTAACAGCGTCACCGGGCGGGGAGGAGCGAGACTTGCTCGCCCCTGAAGAAAATGTACGAGCTCTGATAGATGCTCGTGAAGAGTTGGCGATTGCATGGGAAGGCGCTGCGTACGCTAATCAGGGATTTGGCCGTTGGGTCCCGTAGCGCCGAGGTGCGGACGTGCCGTGAAATAGGACTGGCCTCGTCGCCCGCCTCTTACTGTGGCGAAGAGTGTCTCGTTAGACAGAGAAGTGTATCCTGCCTATATATTGGGCGTTTGCGGGAGTAGTTGGATCGTCAGGAGAGAGCTAACTTACTAACGCCCAATATTAATAATCTATCTCCTACGTCAATCTTCGATTGTTCCATATATCTATCTAAACTAGAGATTGGATAGATATATGGAACAATCGAAGATTAACGTAGGAGATAGATTATTAATATTGGGCGTTAAACACCTCTATTTATACTAACCAAATTATAGACTAATGTCAACTGCCAACATGGCCGTTAGTTAAATGCTTTACATTTATAAAAATATTATTTAAGGAAACAATTATATATGTATTTCTTAATATTTAATAACCGTTAAAAATAGTCATAATTTTATAGTAATTAATAAAGTATTTTCGTCATATTAGTATAATTTGAATATTAGTTAAATATTTTGCGTCCATAATTATTTATATAGTAAATAACATATTTTTACATACATTTCTTATTGCTTAGTAATTTATAACGTGTTACTATAAATACGACGGTTGTGGGTTCGTTTCTATTTAATATGTTTCGACAAGTCGTGAAAACCTTGCCCTACTACATGAAAACTTTTAAAATGAATGCTTTTTTTCATAAATAAGTACACTGATCGGAGAACGAAATTTAAAAAGCTATTATCAGTATCACAACAATTGTTTGTATAAAGGCTTAGTTAATTATCACGCGTCCATAGATGGCTAAGATATAATTTTTCGTAGATAAATAAAGCACTTCGTTCTATGAAGGCTTTATTATTTTATTAGTTCTATGAATTCGGCGTAAAATGATTTACGCCGAATTCATTCATAATTAAGTAGCGGAATTCAACGCCGCACTTTAACTCGTTATCATAGTGAGGAACTGAAAATATTAAATATTTCATTTCCTCCAGTGGATATCGAACCCACAACGTATCGCATTTACAGTCGCAAGCTTGAGCCCCTGCGCCACGACTGGCCTCTATATTAACGGGAGATGCTATTTAATATGCTTGTAAAGCAATACTATATGTAACAAAGAAAAAACTTAACATTGTTTTTATAAATATATCGTAAGATTTAAATAGGTGCCTTTATCATACATTTCTAATCTTACTCATGTTAAAATTTTCATTTGAAATAATTATTTTTGCAGTTACATGTGTAAAATAAGACTCTTAAATATTAAAAATAACTATAGCTAAACCATATTAATGAAGTAAAAAAAAAATATACTGTAATGGGACATCGTTTGACTATTTGTAGATATTACATAGAAAAAAAAACATTATAATTTTTTATTAGTATTTAATTTTATACAAAACGAATGCCTGCAAAGTTAAGTTTGTTAATCCGTGGGCGAGTCCGACTCGCACTTTCTTTCATTTATAACAATATTAGTATTTTTTATGATCTTATACAACTAGTTTACAACGCAATAACATGTTAGTATAACGTGGCAAAAGTAAAAGAAGTGGTCATGATTTTTTGCTTATTCTTCGATATCAGTATTCTAGTAATACTATAAAAGTTTCATCGAGGTTCGATAGTGACATCAAGAACTAGCGTTGACGGTTATGATGTACGAAATGTTACGAATGTAATAAATGTGGTTTATAGAATAGGAAACATGGTCTCTTATCCCTTATAGCAAAACTATCAAGGAGTTTCCAAATATTATCATGTTTTGGGTTTTTCATGTAATTTCGACAGCGTATATTAAATAAATAAAATAAATAAATCAGCTTCACGCTGTATCCCGCACACAGCAGGGTAGGCAGAGGGAACCTAGTGTTAAGACACTCCGTCCCCCACCATCCGCCGAATTCTGGAGGCATTGCGTGTTGAGTGGCGGAACTTAACGCTGCACTTTATTCCGACACCAGAGCGAAGAAATGGAAATATAAATTTAAGTAAATATTTCATCTCCTCGAGTGGGGATCGAACCCACAACCAGTCGGTTTTACAGTCACACCTCGTGCCACTGCGTCACCACTGGCCTCGTATATTAATGTAATTAAAAAAAACGGCTTAGAAATAATAATGGATCGACTTTTTTTTTTATTTTATTTTTTTTTTATTTCCTAATTCACTACCTCGAACATTCTCCGCCCGACACTACTGGAGGATACTGGTGCGTTGGGTATTAATAAGAACACTAGTATCACTTCAGCTAGAAGCGAGGCCAAAGCAGTCTCAAGTTGATTGTCTTATATTCTATCGCCCCACTAACCAATCGAGACGACATTAATACCTGATACCCTCGTTCACCCTCTGGTACGCTAGTCCAGGGAGCATCGTATACTCCATCATTAACATCCTTTCCATCTTCTCTTCCATTATTCCTCATACATTTCGCATATCTCTTTGCAGCTTCGTCCTCCACTTCCCGCCGTTCCTGACATGGTGCGTCAGGTGGTGGTCCCCAGTAACGTTTTGTTGTCACATGTCACACACGGTATATGTTTATTTTCATAATCTGGACATCCACTAAGAAGGGATTTTGAAAAATTTTAACCCTAAAGGGATGAAATAGGGGTTGAATATTTATATGGATTTTTTTTAAATCGGCACCGATTTTCATAAAATTTGAAATTCAGACTTTTAAAAATATTTAATTGAATACGTGTTTCATGGTTTTTTTAGAATTTATCCCCTAAGGGTTCAAATAAGGAGTTAAAAGTTTGTATGCAAAAATCTTTAAATCGCCACCAATTTTTATAAAAAATTTAATTCAGACTGTTAAAAGTATTTTATTGAACACGTGTTTCGTGGTTTTTTTAGAAATCACTCCTAATGGTGCAAATACGCGGGCGAAGCTGCGTGCGCCCACTAGTTATAATACAAAGTATTTTGTGACAATCAATAAAAAGTACGTACATATAAGATTTTATAATAAAGATCATATTTTGTTTCATTATAAAAGAATAAAGACAGCTAGCTACAAATAAGAAAACTTATGAAACTCTTGGACAGTTTAAGAAACAAATAAACAAAACATTTAATAATTCACACTCAATTAGATAATAGATTCAAGAACAAGTCTATCAACAGCTATTAATTTAGTCTCAGAAATCGAGTCTATTTACAAATAATGTTGAGTGACATCGATTAGTTATAAATCAAACAGTATCCCAGTCAACCATTAAGTCTGTTTCGACGAGGCCGTCCATCTTTCTTTCCAATTCTATTTCCGACCGACGAGGACACAACTTTTAAGTATTGTCTAAGGTATAGTCTAAAATATTTGTTAAATCAAATCAAATCAGCTTCACGCTGTATCCTGCACATAGCAGGGTAGGCAGAGGGGACCTAGTGTAACGACACTCTGTTTCCCACTTTCCGCCGAGTTCTGGAGGCATTGCGTGTTGAGTGACAGAACTCAACGCCGCGCTTTGCGTCGACATCAGAGCGATGAAAAGATTTGTTAAGCTATCAATAATTATTATTTTTTGATTGAGTATACTGAAAAAAAACATTTCTTATAATTCATATGTAACAGTAAATTTGATGAGAAGAATACTGCATTAAGAGTTCATTTAAATTTATATATAGTGTGATAAAACCAAAATAATAGAAAGAAGTGGGGAGCGGAGAGTCTTAAAAATAGGTTCACTCCGCCTTTTCGGCTACATGCGGGTTACAGCGTGAAAAAAAAATGTAACAAAGAGTAATCTGTAAATAAATAAAATAAAATAAATTTCTGAAACTTTCGTATCTTAAACATTTGATTCTAATCGGTACATTATTACATGAGCTTTTACCAGGATATGATGGATTATGAAAACTAAAAGTGTAGCGGCAATTAATAATTTGTATTATAAAGTTGTCAAAATAAAAGAAAATATAAGCAATAGTTTCTATATTACTAAAATAGTTGTAGTAAATCATCTTTTTTAAATAAAAAAATTAACATTCTCTCGTAACTTGGACCCGCCGACGCACTGTTGTGATCGAGAAGTTTAAAATCCTTTTGTGGAAACATCAATCTTGCTTTACATTCCGTTAAAGAAACGCCGCCTGTTCTGTGTATTTATCTTTTTAGTACAGGGGCTAAAAAATATTGCATTTTTTTATTTATTAACAAAGTAGTAACTGTTGCACATTGGAGAACTATTTATCTAGATGTCAGGTATGATAATATAAGAACACTTAGTTAGCTTCATAGAATAGGCACCCCGCTATTTACGAGATACGGGAACCAATTCCCAAAAAATACCCCAAAATAAAAAAAAAAAGATAAAAATCCCCACAAAACTTAATTATCATATACAATGAAAATGAAACATTTCCCTAGACTATAATTTACACGATAAATAAAAAGCACAACAGTAATAGCCGAGATAACTAGTTTCCTCGGTAATTTTTAAAATACTGTCGACGCACGCAATTGATTGCCCGCAAAGGCACCCTGGAGAATGTGAAATTATAGCGCCACTCATTGAAGTAATCATCTGTTCGTAAATATAAATGGCTGTAATGGATATTTTTTTATGACTTTTTTGTTTGATATTGTTTGTCATTTCATTGTGAAATTTAAATTTTGGTCTAAATATATTTTTATTAATAATAAGTGTGCGCGCGCAGCTTCGCCCGCTTATTTGCACTCTTAGGAGTGAAGAAAAAAACCACGAAACACGTGTTCAATAAAATTATTTTAACAGTCTGAATTTATTTTTTTATAAAAATCGGTGCCGATTTCAACCCCTTCATCCCTTTATGGTTAAAATTTTGCAAAATCCCTTCTTAGTGAATGTCCAGATTTGGACAGATGTTTTTTTTCATAAAATAGACATCTGTCCAAATTTCACGTTTCTAGGCACAGCGGTATTGCGTCTTGCGTGAGTCAGCCAGGTTCATGTAATATAAATAAAACAGAGTTATTATTACTAGTTCTCCTAAGTAGTAAAGGATAAAGATATAATTTTATTTTGCGTTAATACTATATTTTTACCATTCGATAAATATTTTCATTTGCTCGAGCTGATAACGAGGCAAATCGCAGCGTTGAGTTTCGACGCCGCCAGAATTTGGCGGAGAGTGTCTTAATGGGAGCGGAATTCCTAATACTAGGTTCCCAGGATTCCTCTGCCTCCATGCTAAATGCGGGATACAGTGTACTATACTTTTTTTAACATATTTTCCTAAGCAATTTGTACTCTCGTATCACAGCAAAATAATAATAAAAATAACGAAAGATTTATAACGATCTAAAATTGTTAATTGGAGTTGGGAACTTGGCGTCGTAAAAGAGTTGCGAGTTGATCCCTTGGCACTATTTCGAACAAGATGACAGCTTTGAACATTAGGGCTGCATCTTAAACTTGGATACATTGAACTTTTAGATATAAAATATAACCATATTTAAACTATATTTGGTTAGTTTTCGACAATGTAATCTACTGACTTTGGGGCCGAATTCACTTCGAATAATGCTAGAATTTGAGAAATATCTAAATTGTTATTGTCTGATAAACTTAAAAGCCAGAGACGTAGTGGATCAGGGTTTAAAGGTAAGCGAGATAGTTACTGAAGAAATGATTACGAACGTAGGTAATTTTCATTTCCGCCCCTTTTAATTTCAAATTATAAAACACGGCGTTGAGTTCCACCAATCAACACACAATATTTGATTATTGCTGGTAAGCGTAAAATAGATTTTTTTCCCCAATATTTTTAATAAGTACATTACTAGTGTATAGAGCATTATAGTAATATATGTAGCTGTCAGCATTAGGGGTCATCGTTTTAAATTTAATACAATGACCCCTAATTTAATTTAAGATTTTTATGTATAAGTGTATGAAAAAAATATTTATCAGTTGTCGTTTTAAAAAAATGACCTTTAATGTTACAAAAATAAATAAGCTAAAGAAATATTTTTATTATATATTTTTTTCGCCAGGTTCTTTAAATAATGTTTTACTATTTAAGTAGTGTAAGATAATACTGTTTGATGACTCGGTATAGACAAAATACCAAACAGCTAAATGACTTTAGAAGGGACTATAAATACGTACATTCCCGACTTTTGTGCAAATTCTATCCCTTTTACGGTTCTCTGACTTGAAATCAACATAAATCGGGCCTGGTTCTTTAATAATGAAAGATGTTCTTCAATTAATAATAGGGATGATTCTTGTCTTTAAAAGATATGAAGAAAGTATATACTGAATGCAAGATACACTAATCCATCCTCAAGACAAACTGAAGCTCCTTTTCCACTTTACAGTCCTTAAAGCACTATATATTGTTCTATGGAACTCAACGCTACGTTTTATCTAATTAAGCAGAGAAAACATAAATATTTTATAATAAACTTTCCCAACACAAGTGTGCGTCTGTAAACGCAACTAGCTGTGGATTCGATTCCTACTGACTCCTTTAAAATTTTCATTTCTGGCTCTGATAACGAAACAAAGCGCGGCGTTGAGTTCCGCCGCTCAACACGCATTGCCTCTGGAAATCAGCGAAAGTGGGGAACGCAAGTATGAGAACGCAGTGTCCTAACCCAAGGTTCCCAAATTCTCTCTGCTTTGTGTTCCCACACAGTGTGAAGTTAAAAAAGAAAGCTTTCCTAAGAGGGAACTGAACCCGCAGCCATAGTGTACAATCAATCAGCCGTTCGTATTTCGCATATTTAGTTAGTTCCATTTAAAAGGTTAACGTGGTTTCTTTAAAGTCGTATGTGAACTGTCAATAACGTAACAGCTGTTATGTTAATTAAGCAAATTATTATTATTAAAAAATGGATCGTCCATTTTCTGTTTACTTGTATTGACATAAATGTCAATGTTATTTGATTTGTAATGATAAATAAAATAATTATTTACATTATTTATTTTTCTTTTCTATATCTTTACATTGTATCTATCAATCCCACACACGCATAGTAAGCGGGGGGAACCTGGGAACCTAGTGTTAAGATACTCCGTGCCCATTAAGACACTTATGTTATTATTTACTTTTTTACTTTGTAACAAATATATTGACGTGGCTTGATAAGAACATATGGCTTTATCAAAGCGCTTTGACGGCTTCTAAGAGGCCCACTTTGGAAAGTCCCGCTACGTTCAAATTTCTATACTTTTTAAAAATATTTTGAATAATAAAAAGTTACTAAACACATTTTTTTTATTATATTATAGGTAGGCAGAGGGAACCTAGTGTTAAGACACTCCGTTCCAAAAATTGTGGCGCAACAGTACATTATCTAACTTTTATCGTGACGGTTGTGGGTTCGATTTCCACTTGTGGTATGAATAATTTTCATTTTCTCAATCTAGTTCTATAAGTCCTCGTATATACGGGATACAGCCTAAAATTATTGAATTATTTATTTATTTTCTGTAAACCATATACAATGATATATGTGGAAAAGTAGTCTAAATCTCGAGATGTAAGTTTTTAAACCTATCCAAGAATTTTACTAATAACATTATACTGTAGTTTATCATAAAAGTAGTTGGCAATGCTAGCAACTTGTATCTAGTTTTCTCTGAAATTAGACTATCGACTTAAAGTTATAGATCATTATATTATATGTTATAGAAAATTTTTAGTGTATTGACTTCATTTTAGAACAGTTGAGAAATATAAATAGTAATTATCTGTACACGCGGTTGTAGGTTCAATTCAACTAGAAGGTTGTTTTTAGGTTCAAGCCGTATCCTGTCAGTCTAGTATTAAGATATTTCATTTCCTATACACCAGTCAATTTCAAGACATTGCGTGTAGAGTGGCGCAACTCAACACTGCGTTGTTACCAGAGTGAGAAAATACAAAAAATCCCAAATGGGAATTGATCCCTCAATCGTCGCGTTTACAGTCAAACGCTTTGCCTCTATTATCTCTAGATAAAAGTATCTTGAATATAATAAAAAGAAAAAACTACTTTATTAAAATATACTTTACAACAATTTATATTTTAATTTAAATAACAAAGACTGCCTATCCGCTTTGTAAAGGACGGTCTTCTTTCTATAACAAATTAATAACTTTATGGAGAAATTACTTTTAATGTTTATTAAGATCATTTCTTAAATATAACTTTGAATAAATGTATTATTACCTAAGTATATTTGAATCCTTTAATTAAATCAGCTTCACGCTGTATCCCGTACACAGCAGGGTAGGCAGAGGGAACCTAGTGTTAAGACACTCTGTCCCCCACTTTCTGCTGAATTCTGGAGGCATTGCGTGTTGAGTGGCAGAACTCAACGCAGCGCGTAACCTCGACACCAGAGCGAAGAAATGGAAATATAAAGTAAATATTTCATCTCCTCGAGTGGAGATCGAACCCACAACCAGTTTTACAGTCACAGCCGCTGCGCCACGACAGGCCTCAATTATTGAATCCGTTAATATTAGTAAATAATCTACGTACTATGATATTACTATGTAGGTTAACTATAATTAGTTCCAAATTGGTAAAGAAACTATTATATTATTTATATAAATATTATCTATACATAAAATTAATTTATAACTGGTGGCTGTCTGAACATGGAATCTTTGTGAGAAAATCTATTATTTGGGGCATTTAATAAAATACAAAACAGTTTTTAATTATTTTTTGTCTGTTTGTTTATTAATCTGTGTTGTGCACACTAACCTCAGAGACGGCTTAACCAAATCAAATGCAGTTTTCATATTATATTTTGGCAAGCGTAAGAGAAGTTTGGAATTTGAAACATTTGAAATATAAAAAAGTTACTGAATTGGCTAAATCATTAGTTTTCAATGTATATAGACATTGTCTTTAAAATTCTAATGTACCCGAGAGTAATTAAAATAAGTAAATATGTAGTTTCAGCGAAACCGCAAGCCGCTAAAACGGAATACAGCGTGAAGCTAAAAATATGTAATAACGCAAAACGGTTCTACTGATAGCAGTGCCTAGAACTTACAACCAGAGTATTAAAAAAAACCTATACTTTATAAGAAATATTTTACATTGCCTTCAAAACGTTTACATTTTTAAGGTATCATTCGAAAATAAAAAATATAAGGGAAATGTTGAAAGATTATTTTTCACAATAAAAATTGAAGCTACAAACTAATTTAAAAGAAACCATTCTATGTTGAATAGAATCTTTAGCGATACAGCCATACAACCTTGACGTGGAGTACTTTCCTCTTTTTTTGCTTAAGCCTTTAAGAGTATTTGAGGTCGGCCTACAACTACGAGTCAATATCTTGGTTATTAGAAGTTGACCTACTCGTATACGCTTTTGAATTTCACATGTCGATTTAAAACATGTTTCTTTGAAAATATTATTAACGAATCGGCTTTAATATCAACTTAAGGAAGTATGGCCTTGTGTTTGAATTGGTAAACGTTTGACTGTAATACCGATGATTGTAAGTTCGTTTCTCATTCAATGTTCAAAATGCGGACGAAAAGTAGAGTTTCTTGACACTAGGTTTCTCTACATATTCTGCTGTGTAATAAATATGTAAAGCTGAAAAAATAAATGAAAATGTAAAATATATATACAAATATAACATTAGATTATGTGTTTAAATAATACTTTAAGTTCAACAAATAAGTTATGAGTATTTTTCGAATATCTGTTTTACACTAAATGTTTTGATGTGCATTGTAAAATAATGTATATATTTAAATATCTGTATCGTTTTGTTAATATAAAACCTTCTTAATATAGTTCTCGAGTAATTTGTTATTTATACTAACACAGGTGAACGACGACGGTCGAGGATGCTTAGTGGGCAGGCCCCTTACTAGGTGGACTGACGATCTGGTCAAGGTCAAGGTCAAAGAAATTCTTCGGAGAGGATGGATCCTGCATACAGATCCAACAGGAAGTATATAAAAAGCTGGGGTAATGATAGAAACTTAAATGCTTAGATAGTTGAAATGCTTTGCTAATTTAGATTAATCGATAGTGATGTGAGATGATTGATATTAAAGATTTTACCATGTATTTATTCTGAGGTTATAAAATAAAGATACAATTAAGTTAACATTGAAAAAGTTTAAGATATTTAAATCATAAATTTAAGAAATATGGCATTATATAAATATTCTAAAGAACCAGTTTTCTCTTTAAATATGTTATAAAAAGGTGTGTTATAAAGTTACAAACCCTATTAAAATATATCTAACAAGATAATACACAGTGCAATTTCCGCTTATTTCCATGCTACGCCTCATGCTACGCCGTAGACTTATTAAAACGAAGAGTAGAGCTTGCCCTGTCATAAACTTGTCTTATCTGTGTAATACAAAAAAAAAAGCAATTTATTTTTTATTGTACTAGTATCCGCTCGCAGCTTCCACTGTGAGCCAATCGGACCCATTAAGGACTACGTTGAACTTATAAGATAAATAGAGGCCAGTCGTGGCGCAGAGGCACAAAGCGTGACAGCGAAATCGATTCGTAGTGGGTTGTGGGAGCATGAAATATTTATTCAAATTTATATTTTCATTTCTTCGCTCTCGTGTCGAGTCAAAGCGCGGCGTTGAGTTCCGCCACTTAACATGCAATGCCAACCTCCAAATTTTGGCGGAAAGTAGGGAATGGAGTGTCTTAGCCCTAGGTTTCCTCTGCCTACCCTGCTGTGTTGCAGGTGAAAGAACTCGCTGTGTGTTTTGAGAAATTGCAAGCATATATTATTAAAAGTGGTCCGTTCCGACTAAACATCGGTAACGCTCCTTTCGCTTACGCGATGGAAACGGGGCTTTATTGCTGTTATACTGCGCAAACAGGGAAGATTTTTTTTGTTATTTAATTACATATAATTACAAAAAATTATATATATTAAAAACAACATGTTGGTATATATTAAGAGTAATATTTCTATTTATAATGTAGATCGACCTTTCGATTGTCTAGACAAATTGTAGGTTCCGCTCATCCTAAGAACAATATTTCTAAATGAACGAAACATTCAGAAATAAGTTATGATTAAATTATCTTTGTCATTCTTTATCAGATAAATCTATGATAAAGTCATATTGCGTCATAATATTTTGAAATAATTGATTTTATAAATCTTTTAGGAACAGTTGATGCACATTCAAAAATAGGTTAACAAGTCTCAATTTTCTCAATATTAAACTTATACAAGACATATTTTGTTATCCAAAAAATATAAAAAAAATCCGTAGTGTAAAGGTACAAAGTGTGACTGTAAGCGCGACTGGTTGGGTTCCACCACTCAGCACGCAAGGCCTCCAGAATTCGGCGGAAAGTGAGGAACGGAATGTCTTAACACTAGGTTCATGCTATATGCTTTCCCTCTGCTTGTAATGCTGTGTGCGGGATATAGCGTGAAGCTGATTTAATTTTGAATTTATTTTATGAAAAAAAAAACCGTCTGTCCTTTTAATTTGAAGCATCCAGATCCTTTTCTTTTCCAGTACTTTATTTCTATTTGCCCGTGGCGAGGTGAGAGGGGGTGGGGAAGGACACGCGCGGTAGCGTCGCCCCAGCCAGTCGAAGCTGCGACGAACGGGTGCACGCTTGTCGTTACTACTGCCGAAAAAAATTGTGACCTATCATAGTGTTAGTGACGTGATAGTGCCCCAACGGAACCACATGATAGTGACAAATTTATGTTAGTGACTCGTGCTGTGTTTCTGTGTGATTGTGATTAAAATTAGGTAAGTCGTGAAATTAGTTAGAGAAAAAAAAATGTAAATAGCAAATATATATAAAGTCACATTGTCGTTTTTCCGACGGATTAAAGAGCTTAGTTACGTTGACTTGCAATTGTTACTGTTAAGTAAAGGCTTAGTCTAATAAGATGGTGTAAGTTAGCAAGTTATTTTACTACAGAATATTCTTTATGGTTTAAAATATTGGTATGTTAATTATTATAAATATAACGTAAAATATGTTTTAAAAATATTATTTAAAAATATATTTCTATTTAATATTTTAATAATATACAAAACATAAGAAATAAAATATTGATTAATCTACGGAAGTACTAATTAGCGTTAATATAATATATCAGTATTGATTTTGGTAGTGTGCCATTATAAATTTTTAAATTCAACAGATATATATGTTGGCCAGTTCGGCCATTTTAAATTAGCGCTACGGTCACACACGAGCTCGGCTGTAAAGCGTAGGCCCACCTGCTCGTAAATTAAAAAAGAATCTTAATACCAACGCTTTCAACTTTGACTTTTGACATTTCGCAACTCCGATATTAAAGATCAATGAATATATATTTTGCATTCAATCAGTGAATGCGCCATTTTAATTAAAACTACTGAAACTAATTAGTTGCTCTACATTTTCTCTATGCTTATATTTTATCAGCTTTTTGTATAGATATGTGGTATTATTATTAAGATTTTTTCTATAGGAGACGTATAAAAACAGTGCAGTGCCGTGAAATTGATCTTTTATCATTGACACACGGTACAGCTTTATTTATGTCAACCTAAGAAGGAAAATGTTATATATTCAAAAGGAAAAAAACTTCGGAAAACTGCTGAAACATCATTTTTTCTCTATTTTAATCCATATCACTGAAATATAATATAATTATTGAATAGAATATCTACAAATGAAAAATATACATGTAATATGAACTACTTAGAAATATTTTTAACGAAAACCGCTGTACTTTCATACAAATCTCAATAGAATATTGCATGAGTATTTGGATACTCATTTGTAAATTTTATACTTATTTATGAGATAAAAAACTCTTCGCTTAGGGACGGGAGAGTAGAAGGTCACAAACTCAAATACCGCACTTAGTGAGTGCTAGTCTGGAATGAAGATAGATTATTGGAGTGTAGGAGAGCACTACTAAAAAAGGATTTCTCGTAATAAAAAATATAAAGAGAAATCCACGCAAACAATTTTGCGGTCAACGTCAACAACGACTAGTAGTAATGTGGTTTTTTAAACTTCACGCTATGTCCCGCATTTGGTAGGGTAAGCAGAGGGAACCTGAGAACCTAGTGTTAAGACACTCCGTTATCATTAAGACACTTCCGTTTCACACTTTTTATCATAATATGGAGGGTTTTCGTATTGGGCGGCGGAAATCAACACCGCGATACGTCTCATTATCATTGGATTAATTAAACCCTTTTTACTAACCTGCCATTGTTTCTAGATTTCGAAACTTATTTTGGAGATGGTCTAAGCAATAAAGAAGATTTTTAATAAAATATGTAATTTCAAACGCTTACAAAATATAGCAGAATTAATTAGACGAGAATAGTAATAATATTAACAGCTAAAAATTTCAGCCTCGTTTCAAGGATAGTTTCTAAATTAGTTTCACGCTGTGTTCTGCACACAGAAAGTTAGGCAGAGGGAACCTAGTGTTAAGACACTTTATTCCCCACTTTCCGCTGAATTTTGGAGGCACTGCGTGTTGCGTGGCGGAAGTCAACGCCGCGCTTTGCCTTGACATCAGGGCGAAGAAATGGAAATATAAATTTAAATAAATATTTAATTTCCACAAGGAGATTAAACCTCAAAACCATTCGCCTTTACAGTCATAATTCACCCCTGCGCTTCGACTGATCTCTTTTTTAGAAAATGCTACTTATATACAATTTACTGTAAAATATGTTTAAAAAAATCAAATCTAAGTTTTTAAAACTGGAATTTTATAATAACGATTACTATTTTTAATAATCAATATATTTCAAATTAATTAACTGGCAGTAAATAAATAAAAAAAAATCAATAAAAATTATAGTCTCTTATACTTCTCCCAATCGGGTTTAACTCAAAAAAAAAAATGGATGTATTTCACACATAAACTTACTCTGTTGTGAAGTTTCATAAGCTTAAAAGTAGGCACTGGTATTACTTTCTTAAAGAAGATAGATTTTAATATTTTTAATTTTTTTTACTAATTTAGCTGCTTTATTAATAATACAGCTGCAACAACTTAAACATGCAAAATTGGGCAGAGAATGGAAAACGGAGTATCTTAATATTTGGTTTCCAGGTTCCCTCTGTTTACCCTGCAACGTGCGGGATACAGCGTAAATCTTAATGAATAATAATAATAAAACTTAAGTATCAACTAATTTCATAGAGAAATAGTGACTGGATTTCTAAACTAGACCCAAGTTAATTATAAGTTTTCGAACTTACCATATAAATTATTGCCTGAGATTATTCAAATTATGTTAAATTATTGTGACGTTCGTAAATAACATTTAGTATAATCAATCATTTGCAAATAGACGACTTTGCTTTAGACTTGTACAAAGTGTGATTTTACACTGTTGCGCCTCTAGCGTAACGGGTTCAAATTCGGTTTCGGGTCGGTTCGGTGGAGTGCATATTAAAAACGCAGATATATATATATATATATATATATATATATATATATATATATATATATATATATATATATATATATATATATCCGATTCGATTCTTTATATAAAGTTTTTCATATTTAATTTAGCCGGAAATTAATATTAAAACTAGTTTAAGTTTAAACGCGGTGTGGCGTTGAGTTCTGCCACTCAACACGCAATGCCTCTAGAATTAGAAATAGGTTCCCTCTGCCTACCCTGCTGTGTGCGGGATACAGCGTGAAGCTGATTTAAACGCGGTGTTGAGTTACATCATCCAACGCCCAAAGAATCAAGTTGGGAAAGTAAGTAGGTTGTGGAGAGTCATGTAATTAGATACACTGATTATTCTGATTTCTGATGTGCAATTAAAAAAAATACAAGAAAGAAAAGAAAGAACAAAAAATAAATAATAAAAAAACAAAGTAAAGTTGGCTACTTTATATTTTCCTTAAAAAATATAAAATAGAGAAATTTCAAAATACTATATATATTTTGAAATTTCTCTATTTATTATTGGTTTATTTTAACATATTTTTATATAAAAAGACTTAAAAATATAAATCACTTTGAGATTTAACACTATATATGTAGCTCAAATATTTTTCGGCATTAGTGAAACACAAAATGTTAGAAATATTTTAACGATGACATGCAAGTGCACTTGGATTCTCTCAACATGTAGGGGTGACGCGACGGTTATGTGAGTTTCATAGTGGCAAAACTTGACAATATTTGACTTCAGTTCAGCGAAAGACTGCGGTTTTGTGTTTAATTACGAAAGTTTTAGCTGTAAGGCACAGAGTAATGGAAAGGTGGATAAGCTTTTAATAAATTGTCTCTAAAGATATAAAAAATAACATGAAAAGTAATTATTATGAATTTATAATTTTTTAATAGAGACCGGTCGTGGCGCAGAGGCACAAAGTATGACTGTAAATCGACTGGGTGGGGGTTCGACCCCCACTCGATAAGATGAAATATTTATTTACATTTATATTTTGATTTCTTCGCTCTGGTGTCGCCAATCAGCACTCAATGCCTCCAGAATTCGGCGCAAAAGTGGGGAACGGAGTGTATTAACACTAGGTTCCCTCTGCTTACCCTGCTGTGTGCGGGATACAGCGTGAAGGTGATTTATTTTTTATTTGATTTATAATTTTTTATTTTACCAAATAAATATGACATATGAGAAACGTTAACATTATAAATATTTATCATACTTAAAGCATTGTTTTTATTACGTTTCATAAAAATTTTACTGGAACCAAATTGCAATTGGGTTCAAACACTATGGAGGATTTATTTATTTAGAAAAAATATATATAAACTAAAAGTTAACATGAAAATACAACCTTAGTTAACGGCTATGTACTAATAAGGCAGTAGGTACTATACTAAAATTACTTAAAAAAAGAAATACTAAATAATTTTCACTATAATTAAAAGATATAGAAATATATACGCTCTAGTTTCAAAATGCATCGATCAGTCACGTCATTTACGCGCAATATCTGAAATTCGTATCAACCTAAGAGCGAAAAAGCGGAGTGTCTCGACATTATATTCTCTTTGCCTACTATTCTACATAAGGTAAACAGATTGAAACAAAAAAAAAACAAATATCTTAGATATACCTATTTATAAAAGTCAACATAAATCCTACAATGTTACATACTTTTAAGTTTTAGCACATTACATACCAGTTTCCTCGCTTTCGTGCGGACGTGAATAATTCAGATTCATTGAACCGAAACGACTGAGTTCATATAATCTGTAGGATATTCGGGAATGGTTTCCAATTTATTAGAATTTCATATTTTATGGCTATTGATATCTTTATGTTATTCTATTAAGACGTGAGTGTTGATATTTTCTTCTAGAATATCTATTATTTTATTGTATTTTATATTCTTAAGTAGAATTTTTGAATTTAACTATTTCTAGTTTTGTGGTCGAGACCAGTCGTGGCGCAGCGGCACAAAGTGTGTAAACCGATCGGTTGTGGGTTCGATCCCTACTCGAGGAGATGAAATATTTACTTAAATTTATATTTCCATTTCTTCGCTCTTCGTTGAGTTCTTCCACTCAACGCGCAATGTCTTCAGAATTCGGCAGAAAGTCTAAGCCTACCCTGCTGTGTGCGGGATACAGCGTGAAGCTGATTTAATTAATTTTTTGATTTAGTTTTTGGTCAGTACGTACCAAAGTCATCGATTTCACTAATGTACATTTTACGCGGTTTATGAAAGTCGCGAGCACAACCCAAAATGGTATTAGATTCTACAGTTTTCTTTTATATTTAATTTCTGTACTTATTTTTATTTAGTAAGTTGTAACTAATATTTTATATATTTTATTTGTGAGAGTAAATACATATAAAATATATAAATATATATTATATAAAAAAATAGCCCAAGATTCCATGGCCCCCACAGCTACGTCATTTTAGCAAAGCTGAAATTTTGAGAATTTATAGTCTAATATGTGGAGCCTTTTAGTTAGTGCGTACACATACAGTCCTAATTACACATTACTCTCTCTCATTATTTTCATCTTGTTTTGTAAAGTTTTTTTTCTTGTAAAGAATTCAAAATTTTATTGTTTCTTTAGTTTGATTACTATACCTTACTGCTATTCACTTTAGAAATATGCCGCTTGAAGCTTGAGTTTATATATTAAAAGTATTTTATCAAATAGAGTTGGTAGATATAAGAAAAGCATATATTTTGTCTTGAAAATCTATAATCTATAATTGAAAATCACATTTACATATATTTTGATAAATCCGACATTTTAGGGAAGACAAAGTATAGAAGGGCATCACTGTTCGTTTATAGGTACTACTATATTCATAGGTTTTCGCCCTACTCTTGTACTTGTATTTACTTTTTAGCACGGGCTCTATACCAAGTAGCATTTAAGGAACCTCTGGTATTTTCTGGTCGACAGGGCTACTATAAAGATGAATGAAGCGAAATATGAGTTGTTATAAATATACCTAATTGATATATTATGATGCTTTTGCATTCTATTTTAGATTTTTGCACAAAAAATTAAAAAATCAAGTTAAGTTGAGGCCAGTCGTGGCGCATGGTCACAAGCGTGTGACTGTAAATGCGACTGGTTGTGGGCTCGATTCTCATTCGAGAAAATGAAATATTTTCATTTCTTCGCTTTTGTATCTAGGAAAACCCCGGCGTTGAGTTCCACCACTATACGCCTTCAGAATACAAGGAACAATGGGGTATAAAATGGGGTATAAACAATAGTTTCTCTCTGCCTACCCCACGGTATGTGTGATACAGCGTGCCGCTAAAAATGTACAAAAAAATCCTGTTTTTGTAAGTTTCAATATAATATATTTTAGTACAATATTCTCGTTAACCCCACATCCTGCAGATATGCGACCTAAACCATTTTAATCTAGGTGTTATTTACGTGTATACCTAACCTAAAAATACTTTTTGTTCACCGTAGGTAATTGATCCATTGTATAATGCTCAATGTCCTTTATATTATATCAAACGTCAAACTAAGGTAAACTAGGTAAGGTACTTATCTGCGTAATATTCTGATTCAAATTAAATATTTAAGTCAATATAAGGCATAAGCAAATACAAATGAATATTGTTACAAAATATTAAATTATACAGGATAGTTTCATAAGAATTAGAAAATAATACATAAAAAGATATTATTTTATTATTTTAATCCTTATTAATTTTTATTTTTACTCCAAAACCTTGTATTAAAACAGTGCAACATAAAAAAAAATAACACAGTTGGAAACCAAGCGAAATTGAATAAAGAGTGAAAAAAAAATTGGGACAGAATTTTTAAAGCAAGCAGCTTAAAATTAAAACTACATAAATTGTACTACCGAATGAGGCCAGTTAAATATTTGCTATTTTCTCTACAGATTTAAAATTGAATATGTATGTGATTTTTCTTCTTTTCTTATTATTCTTCTTTCGTTTTTCTTATTATTATTGATTCTGATATTTACTCAGAAACTTAATTAAACATTAATAGCGTTTTTTTAAATTTTATTACCTTATTTATTAAGAATCAATACTCTGTTAAAAATATAATAATATAAGAAATTATTATAAACAAATTTAACATATCTCACAAATATTACAAAAGTAAAAGTTTATGTGGAAGTACATTTGTTTCTCATTTGCGCAAAAGCTACTAAATGGATTTAGATGAAACTTTACAGTAATCAAAATTTAAAAGTTTTCTTTAAGTTATACGTAATATACCAATACGGTACGGCAATTTTATATATATAGAAAAAAAATCCTAGAGAAGGAAATGCTTAGCATTCCGTGGATGTTCCGTGCGGTTGGCGGGCTCGTCGTGTTGCAGGGTTAAGAGCTCAGGCCAAAATATTGGTTTGATATCCTTCAAATTCAATCTTAACTAAATTTATTCATGAAACCTAAAACATATATTAAAATTTATATATATTTTTAATCCTGAAGTACTTTTAATTGCCATAAATCTTCACTTTATTCTGCTCCCCTGGTTAGAACATTAAATTGATGATAAAACACATTTATAAGTGTATTTTCATCTGTTTTAGATGTTCTTGTTTGCACAAATCAATTGTTTGCACAATTGTTGAAAAAAAAACTTTATTTAATATTATAAAACCAATGAGTTTAACTGAGCGCATTAATATCAGGAACTACGGGTTTATTAGAAGATTTTTTTGTTGGATAGTCAAGGAATATAGCCTATATTCTATATAACATCTAGTTTCGATGTTACTCACTGTACTTGTGGTCAGAGTCACCTCCCGCACTTGGAACGAGTCGTGTGTCACGTCACAACAGGTAGTAGGGTAATTTTCACTTGACCGCAGTTAAAAGCTAGTTGATACATAAAAAAGATATATAGGGCAGAGGGGGGCACATTCGAACGATTTTTAAACTTTGTGTCATATCTAAAAATTCTACAGTTTTTAACTTCTTTACTATTTCACAATGCTTAGTCCAACTATTGTGCCACACAATCGTAGCATCATATGTAGAAAAATATATAAGTTAAAGGTGCAATATCAACTTCAGTAGCAGTAGTCAAATGTTCAAAGCTGCCCCCCTTGCGGGGTAGATTTGAACATATACGGGGCAGTTTTGAACTATCATCGAATTCAATGAAATTAAAAGGCTTATCAAACTTTTAAGTAACTTTATTAATAAACTTAACATTAAAAACGATGGAGATCAAATATCAGTACCATGTTAACTTAAAAAAATAATATACCTAGTTTAATATTGCGGCCGGTCGTGGCGCAGCGGCACGAGGTGTGACTGTAAAACCGACTGGTTGTGGGTTCGATCCCCACTCGAGGAGATGAAATATTTACTTAAATTTATATTTCCATTTCTTCGCTCTGGTGTCGAGGTTAAGCGCGGCGTTGAGTTCTGCCACTCAACACGCAATGCCTCCAGAATTCGGCAGAAAGTGGGGAACGGAGTGTCTTAACACTAGGTTCCCTCTGCCTACATTGCTGTGTGCGGGATACAGCGTGAAGCTATTTTTTTTTTAATATTGCGATTGTACTAGTAGTAGTGTTAAATAACTTTAATATTATTAATAGACTTTAAAAAACGTACAAACAAAAAGGTAGCTTTGGCTTCCTAGAAGTAATGAACATTATGGGATCAATCATAGAATAAAATAAACAGTAAGCTGTTTATTTTTTAAATAAACAGCTTACTACCCTAATTTGAACTAAGAAAAATTAAATTTAAAGGAAAACATAGATGTAGTATGTGACGTAACCAACAACTGAAATTGGGGGAAGTAGTCTACGTAAGAAATAAAAATCAGCTTCA